>JASANB010000365.1:0-11077 GCA_030248155.1 Sabatieria punctata
TCTAAATCGATCGAGTCTTGGCCCTTTGCCATATTCAGACCCAAAATTGAAAGTTTGGCGTAGAGGGCTGTAAGTTGGCACACTAATACTACTTGATGAGTTATTCAACTGCTGCCGAGGAATTCCCAATTCGACGCTCCACGCTCGAGATATAAGCCCGCGAAAATCGGCTTGCTTAACTATGGGACGAAAATTTCCAACTTGAATTTCTTTCTTACTGACAAGGGTTGGGACTTAAAAATTGGGGCTTTTAGGTAACTTTTCGAGTAGATTAAGAATCTTTAGTCCAAAATTGTTTTCGATGAAAAAAATTTTTTTTCGCCCCCCTTTGGAGCCCCCCAGCTCGACTGCAACCCCCCTAGATGCACTTTTTTATTTTAGAATTTCGTAGCGCTGTTCAAAAGCTACATTTTGGTATAAAATATTCAAGATTTGGAAGGTAGGTTTTTGAGAAAATTCACTTTGAATGCCCAAAACCTGGAAAAATCGCCAACTTTCAGTGTGCTCGGAAATGTCGCAAACGATTCCTAGCCTTTAAATCGTAACTGATACCTAAAAATTGGGACTTTTAGCTAACTTTTCGAGTAGATTAAGAATCTTTAGTCCAAAATTGTTTCCGATGAAAAAAAATTTTTCGCCCCCCCCTTTGGAGCCCCCCAGCTCGACTGGAACCCCCCCTAGATGCACTTTTTTATTTCAGCATTTCGTAGCGCTATTCAAGAGCTACATTTTGGTATAAAATATTCAAGATTTGGGAGGTAGGTTTTTGAGAAAATTCACTTTGAATGTCCAAAACCTGGAAAAATCGCCAACTTTCAGTGTGCTCGGAAATGTCGCAAACGATTCCTAGCCTTTAAATCGTAACTGAGACCTAAAAAATGGGGCTTTTAGCTAACTTTTCGAGTAGATTAAGAATTTTCAGTCCAAAATTGTTTTCAATGAAAAAAATTTTTTTTCGCCCCCCCCCCTTTGGAGCCCCCCAGCTCGACTGGAACCCCCTAGACGCATTTTTTATTTTAGAATTTCGTAGCGCTAGTCAAGAGATACATTCTGTTATAAAATATTCAAGATTTTAGAGGTAGGTTTTCGAGAAAATTGACTTTGAATGAACAAAATCGCCAGACAATAGGGACAAAAAAGCAGGTTTTTGTACATTCAGAGTCAATTTTCTCGAAAACCTACCTCTCAAATCTTGAATATTTTATAACAAAATGTAGCTTTTGACTAGCGCTACGAAATTCTAAAATAAAAAATGCGTCTAGGGGGGTTCCAGTCGAGCTGGGGGGCTCCAAAGGGGGCGAAAAAAATTTTTGTCATCGAAAACAATTTTGGACTGAAAATTCTTAATCTACTCGAAAAGTTAGCTAAAAGCCCCAATTTTTAGGTCTCAGTTACGATTTAAGGCTAGGAATCGTTTGCGACATTTCCGAGCACACTGAAAGTTGGCGATTGTTCCAGGTTTTGGACATTCAAAGTGAATTTTCTCAAAAACCTACCTCCCAAATCTTGAATATTTTATACCAAAATGTAGCTCTTGAATAGCGCTACGAAATTTTAAAATAAAAAAGTGCATCTAGGGGGGGTTCCAGTCGAGCTGGGGGGCTCCAAAGGGGGGCGAAAAAATTTTTTTCATCGAAAACAATTTTGGACTAAAGATTCTTAATCTACTCGAAAAGTTACCTAAAAGCCCCAAATTTTAAGTCCCAACCCTTGTCAGTAAGAAAGAAATTCAAGTTGGACATTTTCGTCCCATAGTTAAGCAAGCCGATTTTCGCTGGCTTATATCTCGAGCGTGGAGCGTCGAATTGGGAATTCCTCAGCAGCAGTTGAATAACTCATCAAGTAGTATTAGTGTGCCAACTTACAGCCCTCTACGCCAAACTTTCAATTTTGGGTCTGAATACCAAGACTCGATCGAATCAGACACTGACTCTTAAAATGCCTTGATGAAGTCATATGGAAAATGCGCATGCGTTAATGAGGTAATAGCGTAAAATCCGCTAAACAATAATGAAATATCGCAACAAACCGGTTTTCCCGCACAAATTATTAAGGCTACTGTATGTAGCGGCGGATATGCTGACCCGGTTAGACCTATTTCTTTTGCAAATTTTAAATAGTAGTCTAAGTTAGTAGTCTCAAAAAATCTCGATTTTCAATATGTAGTCATAGTTAGTAGTCAATTTGTACTCAGCAAAATTTTAAATGAAATGGCGAAAATTTCAGGTATTTAAGGTAAAACAAGAAGTTTGAAAGTGTAAAATAGCAAAAAAAGACAAGGGAGTGGTGAATTTTTTGAAGATAGCAACTATTTTTCGGATCGGTGTGATGCCAAAAATGCGTGTTATTTTCTCTACGAAAGTTTTAAATTTAGGATTAGGTTCAGAATACACGGTTTTTTGTTTACAGGTCCAAAATAAGTAGTTTCGTTAATATCGTTAATGTTCTAGCTACTATTAAACGCTATTTTTCGTTTACCAAAAACAAACAAATACAATGTAGGTATGCACTTTGCTTTTTTACGAACTTTGTTGAAATTGAATAAATATTTCAAAATGTAACAGAAAAATAGGTTGTCAAACCAAGTGAAAAATCTCTGTTAAGAGAAACCCAAAGATAAAATTGCACCATTTCCATTTCTAAATGGTTAATGTGCATGATTTGACCAAATAAATTCCAGAATTTGCTGACTACTAATTCACAAATTCAAAAGGTATTTTGTAGTCAATTTGTAGACACTAAACCTGAATATGTAGTCGTAGTCAATTTGTAGTCTTGATGACATCATAAAAGCCCAAAAATTAGTAGTTAGTGGTTAGTAGTCACTACAAAATAGGTCTAGACCCGGTAGGGGGTCCCCCTTCATCACTAGATTACAGTACATTTACCTAAGTAAGGAAAGGAATACTATAAGTTCTGACGGTTATCAGAATTTTAACCTTAACCCAATTTGACAGAAACGGGCACAACTGGATGCTGTGAAAGGTCAATCTTTTTACAACACATTTTAGATTTATATAAACCACCTTTGGGTACAGCGGCGGCTCATTACAGCGGCAGCGGCGGATGGAATCGGTGCGCTGGCTTGATTGATTGACAATGAATGAATAAACTTTTCTTGAAAAGAATGTTGTTTCAGTTTTCCTACCGCCGTCGTGTGTTATAACGTTTCTACTGCTACTGGAGTGTACCGCTCTGTGCAGGGTACTCGATCGTGGTCGCATCCCGATCATGGCGGAGGTAAGGCACAGACCCAGACCATCGAAAAAGGGACTCCAGTGCGCCAAGTGTAGCCGCATGCTAGTCGGTGCGCTTAAAAAGTGCCACCATTGCAAAAACAGATATAAGTAAGTGATTGGTGTATTATTCTTCTCAAACTCTTGTTTGTAGGTGTTTAGTCTGCGGGTTTCGCTTGCTCCCGTATGAAAGAGATCTATATATGCATCTGTATAAGTAAGTTATTAGCTTCTTCTTTATCTTTAACAAAATCTTCTTTAACCGCAACTTTGCCATTAAAAGCAGAAAAATCAACAGAAGGAGTCATTGGATTGGCATGTTGTCTTCGGAAAGGGTGCAGGTTACGTGTGGTTAGTCTGTAGCCCCTTCGATCGTCAAGATGCATCATGAGCTGATGTTCTGTAATGAGCGCTTGGTGGCCTTAGAAAGCGGCACTGGTTGTTGATTTTTTCTGTTTAACGCTCGTAGCATTAGAAACAAGTTAACCGAAATATTCTCTCTTTGCTCTGAACACTCGCTTGCTGTTATTGCCCTGGCGGAAACGCATTTAGGCAGCGATGGTGATAATGTGATTTTAACCCTATTTTTAATTCTCACAGACTATTTGTGCTGATGATGCGACCAGGCTGGGCCGCGGTGGTGGCGTTCTTTTTCTGATTCCTAAAAATCATTGACAGTTATGAGATACAAAAGGATAGTAACGAATATTTTGAATCGCTATGGCTTGACCTCTTTCGTAAATAGCAACGAAATTGTAAAATTCGCTTGGGTTTATATCATCTTAAGAAACACCGCACTTTTTTTTGAGTTCTATAGAAGCTCTTGTAAATCATTTGGAACGTTTTCCTTTAAATGATAGATAAACCAGTAGTGGTTTTTGGCGATTTTAGTTATCCGAAAAATCGGGGAAACAGAAGTCAGACTTTCAGCAATCGATTCTATTTTCTATAGTTTTGTGATCGAAAAATCTCTTTACCAGAACGTACTTGAAACCACTCGCATAAGCGAGGAGACTGAAAGAAACGATACTATTCTTGAATTAGTTTTTTCAAATGAACCTTGTTTAGTCACAGAGGCGAAGTCATCGAACTGGTGGCATAGATGCTTGGATTGGACATCATTTATATCCCATGCGAGCACCTCAATGTATGAAATCTCAAATGCAAGAAAAGGAAACAAAGGACTAAGAGCGTTCAGAAAATCGACTCAATGAAGACAGCAGGGCTAGAGGAAATTGTTGAAGTCGCAATTGGAGCCACAGTCCTACTCAGAAGAAACATCACCATTGAGAAAGGGCTAATGAACGGTGCTACTGGAAAAGTTCAAGGAGTGAAAAGCAACAAACTCTCAAGAGAAGCCCTGACCATTCTCTTTGACAACATTGATGAGGTGCAAGATATTGAGAGAGTGCGAGGTGACTTTGAAGGTGCACCAGATGTGTTTGTGACACGTTATCAGTTTCTATCCAAATGGCCTTTGAAATAACTATTCATAAAAGTCAGGGCTCACATTGGAAACCGTTAAGATGGACATTGGTGATGATTTGTTTGTATTGAGCAAAATATAACACACATGCCTGCACCTGCACAATTTCCAGCGAGTCATCTTTGTAGGGAGTAAAAATTTTTAAAGGAAGTAATAATTTGCAACAAAAAATTACTCCCGGGAGTACAGTTCTGTGGGGAGTAAGAATTTTGCACAGCACCGGCTATTTGTTGACCTGGCCGTGACCTCTCGAGCATGGATGCTTGCGACAGATGACGTCGGCTGAATCGCCTGCACCCTGTTGCACCGCCGCTATACCCCACCTTTACTATGGTGCTGGAGCTACTGTAGAAGCAGTCACTGAACAAGCGGAGTTTTATACTTTGACAATCGATAGTGATGTTTTGGTTGTTTCTGCCCTTTCTAAATGCTACCATGAAGGTCAGGCTCACAGATAGGTGGAAGAACACAGGTTAACCGTTGGGAAGCCGCATTTCTATTAGCAATTCTACTACTACTTTTATGATGCCTCTAGAAACCAGTCCCAGGTTCTAGCACATTGATTGATGAGGAAGTACTGGATGTATCGGGCCCACCAAAGGGGTGAATGGTCAGCAAGCCAGAGAAGATCTCCCACGATGATCTGGAGTTGCTTGGCACTGCTTGTTGAGACGTTGACACGCGTAGGATGTCAGACTGACATCCCAACAATGGTTGGGATGTCAGTTCCGACAGTGGAAATCAGCACACAAGCAGCCTCCTGCCCTTGGCGCTGCGCGAGAACAGCTTGGGCTTGCGCTTTATAGTAGGTGATGACAAACACCTGTTTGGGTGTGAAGCATTGATGTGGAAGCAGGAAGCTGACCAGATGCAAGATGTGTTGCACTTGGAGTTCGTTGACGATTGAGCCAGTGTCTGTTCTGGTGGGGGTCCTGCCAACGGGAACACCGCTCTGGAGCGCAACAATTGGGCAGTCAGGGTTGGGGAGAGGAAATGGAGCTAGAACAGACAAGGGGGCCACTGCGTTTACCTGGTTGCCATACCACTCCTGATTGTTGAAACTCATCATGGAGGGGCTGCAGCGATAGCATGTGTTGAGCAGGGTAACAGGAATACCCAGTGAGGTATCCTGTACCAGACGATTGAGGAGGGGCTGGCTTAGGGCCAAAATCTTGAGAAGATCTTCCCGGCTTTCTTCAAGGTTGGCACCAACGACAGGACCGACCTGCTTTGGGTCTCAAAAAGACACACTTTAGCTGGAGATGGCTTGAGCAGCTTCTGCACGCGGAGCAAGACGAATTCAGTGCACTGTGTGCATTCGTCACACAGGAGTAGGTCAAAATGTTGATGTTGTTGTTTAAACCGTGGCAAAAATAAGGTTGACCTGGGCGCGTAGGCCGCCCCATCAGATCGTATCAGGCCATCGGAATCTATGATGTGACCAGAATAATTAATGGACATGGAAATCCGACCCCTTACGACCTGAAAAACTAGTTTACAACTACGGACACAAGCTAGGTTAGGCGTCTCACGTCATTCACGCAAGACTGTACTGAGCGGCTCAGAAGTTCTACTATAACTAAGAAGTGTGCTTTCTGAAATCTCGAAAGCTACAAATCATCTAAAGAACTAATAACTTGTGGAAAGTGGGAATTGTGCAAGAACGATCGAAGAAATTGCGCTATACATCCACGAGAAGAACTTCACCATAGTACCCATCCCTTTTCGAAACAGGATTCGTTCTGAACCCCCTCAGTGTCATACAGGTCGGCAAAACATGGACGAGATTCTAGATCGAGGAAAAGTCGGAATGTTTGGAGGCCGTTTTCATCTGAAGAATCGACAGAAACCCGATGTTCTCGGTCTCACCGTCCCAAGGACGTACAGCAGTGACCGGAGCCTGCAGACCTGCGGTCGTGACAATACTTTCTGGTGCCGAGATCCGGGACCGGCTCGAAGGACATCACACGCCTGGCCAGTGTGTGGTAAGCAGCTTTATTCCCTGCGGATAGCGAGGATAGCAAACCACTGGGTTGATTGGTCTCCCACTTCTTTCAAGCCACTAAACAGGCAGCAATTTCCATCTTCTGATTTGCGAGCAAAATACCGACTGTCCACCATGCCCCACCTTTATAGTCAAGAAGAAAACAGAGTTACCACCACCAGTTCCATCAGATGGCCAACATAGAAGACCCTGCCTGGTATCCCAATGGGTGATCGACCAACTGTATTTCATTTACGTGTGTGTTCCTAGGTAACTGAAATGACGTCAGTTTTTTAAACGTATGGTAGTAGAATGCTATGTATCGGTTTGCTCCTGAACAGAACGTAATAAAAGTGTTTAAGTACAGTAGACTGCGTTGTGATTTGTCTGTACTGTTTGTGTTCTCATCACTCTGGTTTCATTCAGAATGCACGGTTTTACCGTTTACCCACTCACCCTGATTCAGAATCAGGGATGGCTCGCTGTCGCTCTCTCACGGTCAGTCTGAGTTGGTGCACCAGGCTTCATCCAACCAAAAGAAATTAAAGCATATGTAAAAATTAATTTTGGTGATTTTAGCGTGAAAATCAAAACATTTCTCTTTGCTGTCTTTTCCGCTTTTTATCGCGAACTACCGGAAATTGAAAAACAATTAGGTGTTTTGTGTGCTAAAAGTTCATGCCTTGAGATATCTGACACATGATTCCCAGTACATGGGCAAATATTTTCCAAATTTCTGCTTATTTGGTCAACATTTGCGGAAATGACAGCAAAAACAAATGTTGTCATTTTTGGGACAGCCTGTATCATGGTTAAATTTTGGATGTTGGCTATTACCAATATAAATATTCTTCCGAAAGATACTACAGACTTTACGGTTTCCCACTTCGACTTGTTTATGAGCTGCATGTTTTCACTGAATCTAAAGACATGTACCATCTGATGAGTTATACTGCACCTGCAAAGATTAGTTCGAATTGAACACTCCAGAGTGGAATAATGCGCTCCGGAAATTTTCGCTCCTTAACTATGGGACGAAAAATTTGGGCTTATTTTCTCGGGAATTAGTGCGAGTTGTGAACTGATATTTGGGGATTTTACTAGTTGCTTGTATGTCTCTGAAACACACTACTTACATCTAGAAATTTCGCAAAAAAATTATTTTCGTTATCCTTGGCCCCATAACCCTCCAAAAATAGCCCACTGACCGCACTTTTTTATTTCAGAACATTGTAGCGCTATTATTTCTGCATTTATTGGTATAGTCAAATTGGGCATTTGGGCTGCGGAACAACGTCATTTTTGGCCTCAAAAAATTTTATCCAGTCAGAAAACTGTACAGGTTGACCAAAAAACGGAATTTACTTCCAACCATTGATTGAGAAGTCGGATCTTTTAGGTTTCAGTCTCATTTGAAAGAGCGCGCCCTGAAGGGTTACTGGACATAGTAAACAAAAAGTATTTAACAACAAATTGGTTGCTAACCAAGGCGCGGATCACATCCATCACCTCCCACTAGCTAATCCCAATCGACACCTGGATAACTGTAACCTTAATGTACTCATCACCTTGGTCAATGTCAAAATAAACAGCCTTCCCTAGCGAGCCCCACTGGTGGAGGTGGCCCTCCAAAGTGATGCCAACTGTTGGCTACCATCTTCCGTGGCAGATATCTACGCCTCCGGATTTATAAAGGTAATCTCCATGGCACACATTTTCTTAACATAATTATTTGTTTACATAACCTCGTTACACACGGCTGCTCGCACCCAAGATACATTGTAACGGTAGTTGCTCACTATAACGGTATGGCAATCCTCTTTCGAAAACTTCTTTGCTTGATACGTTTAAATGGCCATCATAGCTAGCTAACGTACTTGTTACAATATGTACTTATTTTACCGTATTTTAGGAAAGTGCAACCTACTGGATGTCTAAAATAACGCTTTTATAGACTTTTCTGAGGTGATTTTCTTAAGTATGTAAGTGTGTGACGACCGTGACGATTTTGTTATTCTAACTGTCTGTTTTTGCCAGTTCAAAGTGACCTTTTTGCGCGCGCCGTAGATAGTACTGTTAAAATTGTTGGTGTCTCAAGGTTTCGCTCTGGTAGCCGTTGCTCTGACAGAAACCTCATTAAGGCCCTGTGTCTCGAGCCGCCTAATGGATGAGTTGGGAAAAGCCAGGCCGACTTTCGTGCCGTTGCTCCCCAAGGTCAAGGCTACGCGGCCCCAGAAACCGGGTTTTGAGGCCTTTTTAAGATCTGCCAGGGCCAGGACTATTCAGTCGGCACAACTCGCCATTACTATACAGCCGAGTATGCACATTGTCTGCGCGTTCTGAAGCGATTGGCGATACATTCGAGTGTGCAATAGACGGTACGTTTCGAACTGTAATGGGCGTTAAAAATATAGATTTTAGTTATTAGTTTCCAGTTCTCTACACTTATCTAAGCATTGCATTGGATCTTCATCAGATGAAAACGTCAGCTGTAATGTCTGAACAGCCAAATCAAACCCTATTCTCAACTCATAATCAGAAGATTTCTGAACAGATTTAGTAAGTAAATTGAGCATCTCATTGCTTATGTTGGTTACTTTGAGATCATCATTGAAATTTGTGAGAAATTCATCCAAACTGGCGTTTGAATCAGTATCATAATTGGCAACTGCTACATTGTGAGCTATGATATCGCAAAGTAACTTGTCTCAAAAATTTGGGTTGGCAATCAGAAATTCTTTGAGCGCAGATTCCTCGACAAAAACTGGTGTCCATGCACAGATATAGCCGGATTTCTTAGGTGGAATCGGTAAGACGTTTTCAGCAAGTGTCCGGGGTCCTCTGTGATACGTTTTGCGATGCCGACCATAATTACTACCACTCACAAACTTGGAACATGTTGCACACTTGACCGTCGAACTCTTTCTAATTAGTGTAGTTATAAGTCGTCATAACTCTACACTGGAAAAAGAGAATGATAGACACCTTCGAGGATCTCTCCATATATATGTATCCCTGGTAAATTGGCCACTCTTCACTGATTGGTTGCTTACAGACAGGTTCTGAAGAAAGATGAATGATCCGGTCCAGGACAGTGATCCCGCAGCACAATTAAGCTGTAATAGCAAAGAAAGTGAGCAGTACGCGGCTAAAGCTACATCCACTGCGTGACGATACTCCATTCACTTACAAGAAAAAAATTGCCGTGAGCTAAACACTCTATGCATGTATTGCAATATAATATGAAACTTTTAGAGTGAGGTGTACTTCCGAGTGCAACTGGGAACAAGAAAGATTTTAATGGTGTTGTTTTTCCGAACAGGCCTTCATTTCGGTGTTATCCTATAACGACTAATGGATGTAACGTCTACCAGCACAACCCCCGTTCTTATGCAACTCTTGGATTTGTTTAACTTAAAGATTTCGAATTTGAAAATAACAAACAAAACTGATCTGCAAACATTAAACGCATTTATTGACAATGTTCTGGTACGTCAAAATCAATTACAGCCAAGAAGTGGACCGTTTTTTTAGCGAACCAGTTTTATGAGTTTCTTTCTGACGTCCTGCTATCAAAACTTGGAAAAACTTTACATTTTAACTCTAATATTTACTGGGCTATCCCTTGTATCCAAGTTATGCTATGGATTCATCATTCTTTTTCCTGCAGCCCACTGAAAGACTCGGAGTAGCCCCAAAAGGAAAGGAGTATTTTGTTTCTACCCTCAAGAACTTCGACCAACGGCAAGGAGGCCAGGGACCATCGGAATCCATCATACTAGTACAACGATTGGCCCGCATCTTGCCCTTTGAAGTCATTGTGTTTACGTATCGGTCGGCCCGTTGGATTTTTGGAAGAAGTAAACACACCTACCCTAGTGACATTCTAATCTTAGTTTTTGAAATCTATTATAGAAACACCGCCACCACTCATCCCCCATATACAGGGTGTACCTCAAAGTCAAAACAGAGATTTTGGCAATGAACAAGAGTGATAAAGAACAACCCAGCAGATTTTTTATTTTTGCAACCATGAATCTCAACCGATTTGAATGAATCCTTTTTTGAATGAAAGATTGATAAATTCTTAAAAGATCGGTGCAATTTTTATTGAGATTCACAGTTTAGTTCTTGAGATATTTGTCTTCTAAGTCGCTTATTTTGTATCTCTCTTTTTTGTATCTCTCTGTTTTGTATCTCTCCTTTTTGTATCTCTCTGTTTTGTATCTCTCTTTTTTGACTTTGGGCAACTTCTTCTGTAAATCTCTCACTTCTCTGTCGCTTTGCTTCACTACTCTTCTTTACTTCACTTCTTTTACAAAACTCCGGAGCTCCTCTCACTCTCTCTTCCTCTTCACTATTCCTCTCCAA
>JASANB010000366.1:0-17500 GCA_030248155.1 Sabatieria punctata
ACTGTATGCTTAGAGATCAAAATTAGCAAAGGAGCATACCATGTGAGGGGCGGAGATAGTAGCTTGAAAACCGATAGGTTGTGGCGAGTCAAAGTAGGGACTGCGTTCAACGTAATTGGCTCTGTCCACCGCCAGCATCGCCGTTTCTACGCGCGCTGACGAAAATACACCGTTCTCTAAAACTCCGGAGATCAGTGGTGTGGCATGGTCACAGCCTGCACTGCTTGCAAAGGGTGTAAAGCTTTGAAGAGCCCGTTTGTTCGTGATTCCTTCGTTAAGGTGCATTATTCATATTTTGTAGAAAAAGCTCGTTTGGCGACTTTTCTGTAGAAAAACTCGTTTAAAGTATGAAACGCGCCCAAACGCCGCGCGAGATCTTTCCGCGGCGACAAAAATCTGCAAAAATTTAGTTAAAAATTGAACTATTTTTTGTCGCCGGCCATTTTATGTCGAATTTTCAATGGCAGCAATGTGTAAATGATATTGCTTTAGTGCGAAACCACTATTATAACAATGCAGGAGAGCGCTCAACCGGCGGAAAATTTAGAAAAAGCTCGCAAAAATGTCTGTTGAACAGAAACTGATTATCTACACGGAGCGACAGTTTTTCTACAGAAAAGTCGCCTGGCGATCTTTTTCTACACCAGTATGAATGCACCTTTAGGAGTCCCATTTGCTCCTTTTCATTTGATTTAATCAGAATCTGGTTTAATATGAGTATATGAACTGAACTGCATTTAAAATTGGTTTAAGGTTTGCTTTCCATGTTAGCACAAGCGTCATAAACACCCATGTTGCTATCGATTGGTGCGCATGCGTAAGGCTGACGGTTTAGAAATGCGCAAAAGGTACACGTTTGAATTTGGTCGTTAGAGGTCCAAAAATTGGCCAAAAAACGGCCGGCGAGCCAAATTTGCGGGGGTGTAGCTCCGGTTCAAGGGAGGTGTTTTTCTTCAAATATTCCGGATCGGTGAGATGAGAACCCCTAGCCTTGCCCGCAAACTTTCTCGCGAAATGCATGTTAATTTGGCGCGAGTGTGGTAAGGAAGGAAGGAGAGGTTACTTTTGAGGAGACGGACCATATCTGCGTTGTCCTGACCGTGACTGCGCCAGGCCATCATGGACTCGACAGAAGCGCTGATGGTTGGCAGCTGACCCAGCAGAAGAATGGTTCGGACCAAATTACTGCGTCCTCTCGCCAACACACTCATCAAACGTCTCTCTTGCTTGGCTCTGCGTTTTTCCCTGCATCACACACCACTTATTACTACTACATTCACTAAATCATCTGAGCATTTATTATCATTGGAAAAAAGTTGAATTTGTCTGAGAAAAGAGGTGAAGAAATTTTTTTCGCAATCCTCGTGCGTGGTTGGTGCTTTTGGAGTGTAGGACACTATACCCCACCGGACGCAAAAGGTCTGCTACATCAATACAAACATACAAGCACACTTGTTTAGAAAAGTGTAAGCTTGAGTTTGACGTATACAAAGGAAGAACAATGCGAACACTACGATAAAACCTTATATCGTATCAGAGTTAGGAAAAGAATTTGTCGAAAATACGAAACACGACTGAATTACGAATTTTTAAGTAAAGCACTAAAACTGTTAATTTCTGCTAATTTTACACTCAGAATGGCTTTTAAATGCTTCCTTAAAAGTTTTTTTCCAAAAATTTCGCGCCCTGGTTCCGAGTGGCCGAACCAGCCCTATTCAATATTTCGGTCCCAGTGCAAAAGATATGCCTGCATAATTGGAATGAATGTACTTGTACACAAAAATGCAATTTTTGGCCCAGCTATGCAACTATTGGGTATTGGGGTCTCATGTATTGGTATTGGGTATTGCGTGTTTGGTTTTTCAGGTAATGTTCACATTCTGGTACCCAATATCAGTTCGCTTTTCAGTAGTGACTGCGAGAGGGATGGCAAAAATTGTTAAGAATTCTTATTAAGTACAGAGGCTGAAGAGGGGGAATTGTACATCTACTAAAAGCACGCGGTTGCGAAAAAGATTTCGTCCCGAAAGACTTGCGGTGCGACAGGTACGGTTGCACACTGTATTTTCAACCGCACGGTATTATACAGCACGCGTACAGAATTTTTAAACCGCACACTGAAACCGTACACCATCTTATTTATAATTGCGCTCTTTGTTGAGAAAATGGCGCTGTTGTTGCTGCTTTAAAAATTCGATCTAAAATAGCTTTAGAAAACACTTTTTTTCGTAAGTAACTTGTCGTTGCCGGGGACTATAACGTAGTTGCAGTGAAACATTCTTAATATAGTTATAGTGAAACATTCTTAATATAGTTATAGTGAAACATTCTTAATATAGTTAAACGTGCTGAAGCCATTATTGCGAGCCTTGAGGATTAAGGCTTCTGAAGATGCAGCCCGTTTTGCTGCGAAATATAAAGTTTGTGTACTTGGTTGGGTCCGCTGTTTCCGAACAAGTTTTATCTCTCATTAATGAACCATTGCTAAGTCCGTCAGATAATTTGGCACACTTTTTACTACGTAAGCTAAGACGTAACCAGGGTTGTATATTTTTCCGAAAAAATCCTCGGCTTGTTTTTTGTCCAGTTTTTTTCCGGTTTTTTCCAAAATCGCGGAAAAAACTCCAGCTCAAGTTCTGAGTACCCTAGCCTGGTTTTATGATTCCTAACGCTTTCTAGCGCCTTCCTGAATCTTTTCAGAACCGAAATACCCGTCTTACATAGATATAAATCAGGAGACAGGCATGAAACAGTGTCTGATAGGCCCCCTCAATAAACGCTATATGGAAATTTCTTACAGCAGTTTACCTTTTTGTTTTAAATTGCCAAATTTGGTCTTTTCTGTTGTTTTTCTAACAGTTTTGAGTTAGTCTGGCGTATTATACATCGCAAAAGTTCATTTTTTAACTGAAAAATGACATAAATTAGCTATTTATATTTTCCACGATTTATGTTTTTTTCCGACCCTTGGGAAAAAACCGGTTTTTTTTCTAAAAAAAACGGAAAAAACACCGGAAAAAAACACACCTCACATCCCTGGACGAAACGCTATAGCGGTGCAAATAGTATCCGGTACTATTTGGTGTTTTTGAGAAATGGTATATACAATATTTGGTATTTTCGTATACGAAATAATACCGGATAATACGTAATTCAGTTTAAATAACAGAATTACTGGGACTTTCAGCTAATATTGCGAAAGTGGACTGTTTTACAAGGTTTGAGCTCATTTTCCTCTGTATTTTCTTGCTCAAAACAGTAACAAAAGGGATTAGAACTGTTTAAATTAGAGCTGTGATCTCAGCTTCAAATTGATGTTTGAACTGAATGTCTCGCTTTTGTCTAAACGTTTTAACCAGGGCCGTATACATCAGAGATGCTTCCTGTCTGACTTAAAAGCCCTTATTTGACTAGCCTCAGCTGACAGACAAATGAACATGAGCTTCAGGACGTTTAGAGCCTGTTAAAATTCCTTGTCCAGTAGCGCAGAGGTTATCTTAAGGTGGTAAAGCTTGCATTCGGTCAAGAAATCAGAGAGATAATATTTTGGATTACTTCAGATTGCTAATGACTTCCTTCCTATCTGATCCGATGTGGCGGGGGCCGCACAATGTACGACCCTACGATCAGACCTGCGCGGTCCATTTCGCGATATCGTCATTTCGGACGCTGTGACTTTCTTTTACTGCCAAGCCATTCTTAGCTATGCTGTTGGATGCCAGTCACTAGAGAGTGCCCGGCGCATACATGTAACAGGGGGTCTGCCCCCACCCGACTTAGGCCAGACCCCCCCGGATGGGGACCCCCAAGACGATTTTTACGACCCCCTCCGATTTTCTGGTATTAAGTAATTCTTTTTGCAAACTTCTGCGATTTTTTGCAATTTCAGACACAAAAATTGCCAAAACCGCCTGTAAAACAGTGCTTTTTAGCTGTATTTCAGCCCAAATTAGCAATTTTTTACGATTTTCAGCCTAAAATTGCGATTTTTTCGATTTTTGAGCGTTTTTTGTGCCCAACCCACTCCCAAGATTTTGGCTCAGACCCCCCAGCCGGCGCCAGACCAACCAACCCCTCCCCCTTCGGCGGATAACCTGTTACATGAATGGCCTGGCGTGGTGACATCATGATGCTGTCAGCTACCAACGGCCGCCCGGCGCGGCCGAAGTCGGTATTGGCCGTATTGCTGGTCTCTTAGACAGCTGACGTCGTTGATCTTCTTTTCCTCCAACACAAGCATGGTTTGGGGAACGGATTTCTGTGCAACGGCAGATCCCGTCGGTTCCCATTTAATTTACCTACTCGCTGTAACCAGCTTTCGGTGGCCTGGGTGGAGCTTTGTGCCGACGACCAACTCTTTGCTGCCAGAAACTTGCCCCGCCGAGTTGATAAGCGCACGAGCACGCGCACAGCGCCTTTGCGGCCTAAACCACTACACCAACTGTGCCGGCTACTTATGACTTATTTTGAAACCTATTTGGTATTACTCGGTTTTATCTGGTACTGGTTTTACCTGGTTCAGAAAATAAAGTTGTATTTTTATACCGTTTGCAGTTTATATCGAGGGAGGTGTAGGCGGGATACATGCCCCCTTGTGGTGGAGGTAGTAAGAGTCTATCAAAAATAAGAGAAACTAATGTATTATGTACTAAAACAGTCTATTTTATTCCCACATTTTAAATGCGTCTTTGACGTCCAAATTTTCAAAATTTTCTCGCCGTGGTCGGACCAACCAAGCCATTTTAGACTACTAAAACTTGTAATTTCTGTCAATTTTAAGCTCAAAATGTTTTTAAACACGTTTTTAAAGGCTAATTTTGCGAACTTTTCATACCGCCGCTGCCCAAATAGGTACTTTCAAAATTTTACACCCCGTTTGCAAAATCCTGGATACGCCACTGCTGACAGGAATCGTTTTAGATACGAACCCTCTTTATCAAGTAGAGAAAGAAGGTTTTACTGGGCGCAGAGTCACCGAATGAATTAAGGATTGATTATGGTACATAGAATGACCGGTCAGACTAAAACTTAGCACTCTCACAGCATCAAGTCTCATTGTTTGCTAGTAGAACGGTGATAATCGTACTTGTGCAGCACTCAAATAATTCCAGTAGCTGTATAATAATCACCGTGAAACATTAGAATCGATCAGTAGATGAAACGCGCAAAAGCAAGCAAATTCTGTCCGTTTAAACAAAAAAAAGAAATTCATCACTCATTTGCAGTCACAATTTCTTAGCTGATTACAACATGCATATCGACATCCAATTTGGGCCACGATTGATAATTCAAGTTCACAATTGAAACAGACAGTTGGCACTACAATAATATTGGTACTCGTAGTGAAGAGCAAGGGCACGTACCCACGCACAGAAGGGGGTATGGCACAGTGCCACCTCTCAAATTTACATAAACCTGGTACCCATACTAGTACTACAGGGTCGGCAATTTACACATCTATTGTTGGTTTCGTGTTACAGTAACTTCTGTGCTTGTCAATCAATTTCGCTGGAATTTTAACACAAGACGCACACAACCTCAGAATTTTTACTCTCAAAATTTTGGACAAGTCTACCACTTCAACTACTTACTAAAGTTATGCCCATGGTTCACGTGCAAGTGCATAACTAGTGGTTGGAGTAACAGACCTGACCAAAATTTTGAGCGTAAAAATTCTGAGCTTGTGTGCATGTTGTGTTAAAATTGCAGCAAAATTGATTGGCAATCACAAAAGTAACTGCAAGACGACAATGACGACAGACAAACGGCCCAGCTTGTATTTGCCATTATGCCAACTGACAAAATCAGAAAAGGAAGAAGAGACTGAGGCACACAAACGGTTTCACGCACAAAAAGCACCGGAGAGATTTCATTCAAACCAAAAATCTGCACTTTTCTTAGCATAATGCACAAAATCAAGTCAAGAGTCAGCAAAACGGTAGTTGCCGCGTAGTTTGAAGACCGTTTCGCAGCGGCTCTAAAACGGGCACAGAGAAAAAGCGAAAATGAGCAGAGGTTAAAAGTCGTAGTTGAGTGCAGTCTGGCCGGGTTCGAACTGGTAGACGCCTTCCTGTCGGTTCACGCTGGGCATTAGGTCGGCGTTTTCGTCGTGGGGGTCGTCGCTGAAGTACTTCTCGATCAGTTCGAATGCCTTCACATAGATTTCGGCGTTCTCGTGCTGCTGCAGAAACTCGATCTTGTCCAGTCCATAGCACTCTTCCACGAGAAGAGCGAACGGATTCGGTGCGCCCAGAGGACCTGAAATTCGGCCACTCAATCAGTCTCGCTTCAGTCGGAAGGAAGTCCCAGATCCATGTATGACTGATATCTATCACAGGTTTCACATTGCTGTAACTTTTGCGTTGGTCAATCAATTTGGCTGAAATTTTAACACAACCTAACCTGCACACAAGCTCAGAATTTTTACTCTCAAACTTTTGGCAAAGTCAGTAGCTTCAACCACAAGTTATGCACTTGCATGTGTCATCCGTTCAATGATGTGATAGTGAACTGGAGGAAATGCATAACTACGGGTTGACGAGACAGACTTGGCCAAAACTTTGTGAGTAAAAATTCTGAGCTTGTGGTTGTGTTAAAATGTCAGCCAAATTGATTGACCAATATAAAAGTTACTGCAATACGAAACCTGTGATAGACAAGAGGCCCTCCTGTATGGTTTGTGCCCAGTTTCGACTTTCCCATTTCCGACTTTCCCAGTTCCGACTTTTCCCAGTTCCAACTTTCCCAGATCCGACATTCCCAGTTCCGACTTTTCCCAGTTCCAATGTTCCCAGTTCCGACTTTCCTGAACCTGACCATACATGTAGCTGGGTTTTCGGCTGGGGGGGGAATTTTTCTGATCCAAAATAGGGTTTCAGGGCTATGCCCAAAGGGGGTTTCAGCGACCTTTTTTGGTGTCCAAAAGTGGGTTTCAGCGACCTTTTTTGGGCTCAAAACAGGGTTTTGAGGACTAAAAATGGGGTAAAAATCGTGTCTGAAGTGCAAAAATTCCGTTTAAAACCCTATATTTGCTGCAAAACGTGGAAAAAAACCTTATTTTTAATGTAAAATGTGCAAAAAAAGCTAATTTTGCTTTAAAACGTGCAAAAAAACCCATTTTATTCGACATAATACAGTTAAAATGCATTTCTGGAACCTTCTTTAGAGATTTTTAAACCCAAATTACGGTTCCGGAACCCTATTTTTGGCATCCAGAAACCCAAATTAGGGTTCTAGAACCCTATTTAGGGTTTCAGTAACCCAAATTAGGGTTCCGGAACCCTATTTAGGGTTTCAGAAACCCAAATTAGGGTTCCGGAACCCTATTTAGGGTTTCAGTAACCGAAATTAGGGTTTCAGTAACCCAAATTAGGGTTCCGGAACCCTATTTAGGGTTTCAGAAACCCAAATTAGGGTTTCAGTAATCCAAATTAGGGTTCCGGAACCCTATTTAGGGTTTCAGTAACCCAAAACAGGGCTTCGGAACCCTATTTAGGGTTTTTGAAACCCAAAACAGGGTTTCGGAACCCTATTCAGGGTTTTTGAAACCCAAAACAGGGTTCTGGAACCCTATTTACGGTTTTTGAAACCGAAACTAGGGCTCCGGAACCCTAATTTGGATTACTGAAACCCTAATCAGGGCTTCTGGAACCCTGTTTGCAGGTTTACAAACCCAAAATAGGGTTTCAAAAAAATTCCCCCCCCCCCCAGAATCCGGCTGGGGGGGAATTTTCTCCGAAAATCGGGCCTGGGGGAAATACCCCCATTCCCCCCAACTACATGTATGAACCTGACCCCCAAGCCAAAGCCTGAACCTAGCCCCTAAGCCTAAGCCTGAACCTTACCCCTGAGCTCTAAGACCTAGCCTAAGCCTGCCTAACCCCTAAGCCTAAGCATGAACCTAAGCCTATCCTACTCATTGAGCATTACGTAGCTACCATACATGGGCCGGAAAATTGGGTTGGGGTAGTCAAAATCTGAAAATTTGGGGGTGGGCCTTCCGGTTTGGGGTTTGGGTCGCGGCGATTTTGGTGGGTGGGGTCAGGAACAAAAGTTGGCTTCAGGTGAGCGGGTGGGGTCGCTTGGGGGGTCGAGCCCAAGTTGGGAGGTGGGCACCCCCGGACCCCCCCGCGCCCAATGTATAGTAGCTACATATACTTATATATTTTACCAGAGTCTTGTCTGTGTAAAGTATAGTGAATGTTATTGTAAAGTCGGAAGTGGGAACATCGGAACTGGGAAAGTCGGAACTGGGAAATGTCGGAACTGGGAAAAGTCGAAACTGGGAATGTCGGAACTGGGAACATCGGAACTGGGAAAGTCGGAATTGGGAAAGTTGGAACTGGGAACACGCTTCCTGTATAACCGGTACCATACATATATGGCCACCAATACATTACAGTAATATCTTTTTATTCCACTCCCTGAGCATAGTTAATAAACCGTTAAAATTATGTTTCAGCTCAAAAACAAATTAAAAACCGAAACAATGGGCCAGACCATCAAACCAGACATGGGCTAGCATTTCGGCTGCGGGGGGGGGGTAGAATTTTCAATTCCTGAGGGTGGGCTGGTGGGGGCAGGAGCGCCTGAGGAGGACTGAGGGGGTGGTAAGCCAAAAAAGTCCGATTTTTGGCTGAAATCAAGGTTTTTTGGCTTATTTTTTATTAAAATAAGCTATTCTGAGCTCATTTACACCTAATCCAGACATATTTTTATCATAATTTTCTATACAAAATTCTTCCAAAAAATTCCTGAGGGGGTAGCGGCCGGCTGAGGGGCGTAGGTCAGAGCCTGAGGGGGCCAACCCCCCTCAGCCCCCCCTTTACCCATGTCTGCATCAATCAAGTTGGCGCTTTCAAATCGACCAGTGTTTGCGGCAACAAATAAGAGTTTGTAGAAAAGACAAAAGACTGACCGGCAGCCTGTTCCAGCTCTCCAACTTTGAGGATGTTCTCAATACCGTTGAGCGCCACCTGAACCACGCGCGCATCCATAACTGTGAGCAGATCGCACAAGGGAGGAATGCAGTTCTGCGACACCACCAGCCTCACCTGCTCCCCACTGCCCCCGCTCACTGCGTTGGTTATTGCCCAGGCCGCCTGCAACCATAACTCACCTCACTAACTAACGCCATACAGTAAGGGACAACGGGGGACTATTCAACTTGCGCAAAAATATTTACTACAACAAAATCACAACTTCTTCAGCCTGAGCTAACATCTAAATTTGAACTTTTTAATATTATACCTACCTCATACATGTAACAGGTCATCCGTCGAAGGGGGGGGCTGGGCACTAAAAAACGCTCAAAATCGCTAATTTGGGCTGAAATACAGCTAAAAAGTTCTTTTTTTTACAGGCGACTTTGGCAATTTTTGTATCTGAAATTGCAAAAAATTACTTGCCGGGAAAATCGGGGTGGGGTCGGAAAAATCGTCTCGCGGGGGGGGTTCTGGCCTAAGTCGGGTGTGGGCAGACCCCCAGACCCCCTGTTACATGTATATCACTGGGTAAAGAATGCCAGATTCCTATCACCCTCAAAGAGAAAAATTTGCTTGAGAGGCGTATATTTGAGACTATACGGTATGTTTATATTACATCTATGCAAGGAAAAAGTCTTCAGCATTGCCGCAGTGTCAGGGGCAACTAGACATACCCTCCGAGCCGAGGAACATGTTGAGTGGACTAAAGAAAGCCCCAGGTGAACCTGGCTAGTCCCTAAATGGCAACGCTTCTCTCCTGTTGGCTACGTGATTGTTGGTTTCTGACTCTTGCCTAAACTGTCAGCACAACCTCCCTATGTCGGCTGGCGCTTCTGCCACTGATGACGCTCTGTGCAAATGGTGTAATGTAGCCGGGTCGTCCTTACCTAGTAGTCTGTACAACAACTATGTACCGTACCTAGTTCCCCCCGTTACATCCAGTGTTGCCAGTTGTTAGCCAGTCCACTATACTACCACCAGCTCAAAATTCTACTACAATTTTCGCCAATATACTACATTTTAATTCATACTACGCTGTAAAACTGTCAGATCAAAGGTTTAAAGCATAGAAAACTGTTATGCAATGCGCAGGCAGCAATGGCAGAAGCGTTTTTTAATTTTAACTCGAAGAGTTCTTACACAAGCTGAAGTTTCAATGACATTTCACATTTCAAGCCATCGGTTTACCATTCCCGTTCCTCTCAGGGATAAGCAAGTTCAAATTTAGATTAAAGTGGTTTCGATTCGAGTTTTAAAAATACATGGGCTGGGGGCCCCAATCCGGCCAAGGCCCCTCATCAGGCCGTCCAGCTCCCTATCCCTTCCGAAAATGCTGGCAATTTCTATGCAAAATACGCGATTTAACAGCGATTTTTGGCCTTTTTTCGGAAAAAGGCATCCCCGACACGATTTCAGGCCCCTCCCTCCAGATTTTCCGGCCCGATGTGTTGTATGTAGGTAAAATTCGTTCCGGTCCCTAAAGCCTAAGAACTTTTGGCTAGACCTAAGCCGGAAACTAAGCCTCAGTCTTTCGAGTCCAGCCAAACCTAGCGCTATTTTCTAGGGATGGGATCAAACTTTAGTTTCATATAAGACTATGACATCAAACTGTATGTATTTTCCTCTTTGGTTGACCATTGAAGTCATATTTGCTGAAAACGGTTAGAAAAAATTGATTGTTTGACCGAAAACGTGTAAAATCGCATTTATTACACTTTTCTCACGGAGAATAAATAATGATGTCAATTTTATGTGAAAGAGGGACCAAACCAGTGTTGCCAGGTGTTAGCCAGTCCAGTATACTACCACCAGCTCAAAATTATACTACTTCATACTACAATTTTCGCCATTATACTACATTTTCATACTACGCTGTAAAACTGTCAGATCAAAGGTTTAAGGCATAGAAAACTGTTAGGTAATGCAGACAGCAATGGCAGAAGCGTTTAAATTTCGACTCAAAGGGTTTTTACACAAGCTAAAGTTTCAATGACTTTTTAAACCATCGAAAACTTAGGCATTTTACCAGTTTGCCTACGGTTTACCCTTCCCGTTGCCCTCAATAGTAAGCAAGTTCAAATTTAGATGAAACTGGTTACGGTTCGACTTTTCAAAATACATGGGCTGGGGCCAAGGGCTTTACCGATCTCAATCCGGCCAAGGCCCCTCACCAGTACGTCCAGCACCCTCAGGCAGAAATTTTTGGCGATTTTTATGGAAAATCCGCGATTTAACAGTTTGGCCTTTTTTGGAAATCAGCCTCCCCAAGACGATTTCAGGCCCCTCCCTCCAGATTTTTCCGGCCTATGTGTTGTATGTAGGTTAAATTCGTTCCGGTCTCTGAAGTCTAAGAACTCTAGACCTAAGCTGGCTGGAAACAAAGCGAAGCCTCAGTCTAAGCCTACCGCTAATTTTATGGATGGGATCCAACTTTACTTTTTCTATAAGTCGATCACATCAAACTGTATTTTTCCTTTGGTTGATCATTGAGAAGTCATATTTGTTGAATATCAATCAAAACGGTTAGTTGATTGTTTGGTCAAAAACGCATACTTTCACCGATTTATTTTAATTTTTCTCATAGAGAATAACTAATTATGTCAATTTCATACATGTAACAGGTCATCCGCCGAAGGGGGAGGTGATTGGGGGTCTGAGCCAAAATTTTGGGAGGGGGTTGGGCACTAAAAACCGCTCAAAAATCGAAAGAATAGCAGCTTTTTGGCTAAAAATCGCCAAAAATCGCTAATTTGGGCTGAAAGTGCTGTTTTGCGGGCGATTTTAGCAATTTTTTGTGTCTGAAATTGTAAACAATCGCAAACATTTGCTCAAAAAATCATTGGTCGGAAAATAGGAGGGGTGTCGGTAAAATCGTCTCGGGGGGTCCCATCGGGGGGGAGGTCTGGTCTAGGTCGGGTGGGGGCAGACCCCCAGACGCCCCTGTTACATCTATGGTCAATTTGATGTAAAAAAAAGGAAAATCTGTCTTCAAACAGGAAAAAAATTCACGAATTTTCTCAAAAATAGAAAAAATATGACATCTGAAATGGAAATGTTGAATTATACTACATTTTATACTACAAAATCTAAAATTATACTACATTTATATACTACATACTACAGCCGATTTTTCGATACTTTTGGAAGGTCAATTATACTACAGCTAGTATTATTATACTACACCTGGCAACACTGGACCAAACAGATTAGCAGTTCATCAAATCTGCCGAAACAAAATAGGCACGGCGTGAAACATTGCTCTGACTGGTTTTCAAGGAACGCCTATGTATCATCACCAGACAACTACGTAACACAGCAGTTATTTATCGAGAAACTGGCTTAACTTGAACTCAGTGAAACAGTGAGGGCTCGTCCTCGAAGCAGGTGGTCAGTCCAAAATTCAAAAACTCGCAAAAACTCAAAGACCTAAAATTGCAGTTCTAGCCTGCCCAACTGCGTTTTACAGCTAAAATGACCAAAGAAAACGCGGTGGCAGCTTTAAGAAGAGAAAGTAAAAAGCAGACCTCTTTCCTAGTCCTGAACTCAGAGTTGGCCAGCACATGTACAAGAGCAGGAATGATGCCAGCCTCTATTACAGCTTCAATTTGTTGCTTGTTGCCGGCCGTTATGTTGCTGATCGTCCAGCAGGCTTCCTTCTTGATCGTCTCTCGTTGGCTGTGCAGCAGATGGTTGAGACAGGCCAATGCACTGCACTCTATGATCGCCTAAAACACAACACCTCATCGTAGGCAAAAGTCTGGTTAACCGCTAGTTGCTTTTGGCATAAATGTACATAGAAGACAATACAAATAGGCTTAAAGCCATATACAACAGTCTGGTACTTAACGCCGTTTATGGCTTCGGTGCCTAGGCTAGTGGCACCATATATGGTACCGGCACTCATACATGGGCCGCGGGGGGGTAAGGGGGGTATACCCCTCCCCCTCGGTCGGCCATACCCCCCTCGGCCGGCCATACCACCCCCTCGGCCACCCACCCCCCCTCCCGGAGGGAGGAAAATTTCGCTTATTTAAGGCAAAATAGGCGTTTTTTGGCCTTTTTTCGGGGGGACCCCCCCCCCCGAGGTCTCAACCCCCTACCCCCCCTCCGGATTTTTCCGGCCCATGTATGCCGGCACTATAAATATGGTATCAGTAATATGGCATCAGACATGGGCTAGCATTTCGGCTGAGGGGGGGTAGAATTTTCAATTCCTGAGGGGGGGTAGGAGCGCCTGAGGGGGTGGTAAGCCAAAAAGTCCGATTTTTGGCTGAAATCAAGGTTTTCTGGCTTATTTTTCATTAAAATACGTTAAAACAGGATATTCTGAGCTCATTTACGCCTAATCCAGGCATATTCTTATCATAATTTTCTATACAAAATTTTTCCAAAAAATTCCTGAGGGGGGTAGCGGCCGGCTGAGGGAGTAGATCAGAGCCTGAGGGGGGGCCAACCCCCCTCAGCCCCACCCCCTATGCCCATGTCTGTATGGCGTTAAAAGTGTCTGACTGTACCACAGTTGTTAGGGTCAAAAATTTTTAAAAAAAAAAGACTTTTTTTTTTAAAAAAAAAAGCTTTTTTTTTGAAGGCTCAAAAAAAATTTTTTTTTTGAAAAATCAATATGCAAATTAAGGAAAAAAGTGCGAAAATTCACGTAAATACATGCAATTTTTTGTAAATTCTTTGTTAGCAGCCAACATTTTATCTAGCAACTTGCATAATACTGAGTCTAGCAGCGACTGCATAAGAAATCCTTCCTTAGGTTCACCTAGAAGTGCCTCTAAAGACAATTTTTGGTGAAATTATGCAGTTACAGGCAGTGTTTAGACCTGTATTGGCGTTTTCGAACAGGTTTCTTAACTGACTTGAGGTGCAAAAGTGGAAATTTTTTTGTAAGTGCCTGTACTAGCACACTGGACCCCTTAAGACGATTTTCAAAAAAAAAATTTTTTTTTAAAAATTTTTAAAAAAAAAAGCAAAAATTTTTGGCCTTCAAAAAAAAAATTTTTTTTAACAACTGTGGACTGTACAAGAACCCACCGGAAAGGGACCAACCTCTAAATAGACTGCCAAACAACAATTCTTAGTTTATCTGTATTCGAGCCAAATTAGTTATTCTTTTAAGCGATTCTAGTACTACTCTACCACCGCCGAAATGCCCAAATTAGCGATTTTGACAATTTTTATCCCAAAATTGCGATTTCTGGGCGTTTTTAGTTAAAGCTCAATGTTTTGTTTATTTTGGGCTTTGGTTATGGGTTTGTCCACAAAAGTTCTGTTTTACAGGCGATTTCAGCAATTTTAGTGTCTGAAATTCCAAAAAATTGATGAAAAAATTATTTGCCAGAAAATAGGAAGGGGACCGAAAAAAGTGTCTGCCGTGCAGCCGTGCTACGTGTATGTTTTGGCCTAAGTAAGTACCTGAGTCTGCGAATCGTCCCCGGTCACAATGTTGCCGACAGCCCTCAGCGCCGCACTGCACACCTACAAAGTGTATGTGCATTTTATATTTGTTCCAATTAAAAACAACAACAACAACAACATCTGAAAATCCCAATACCCCAATCCCCATGGTCTCTAGATAATGAGTCACTGAAAAAAATGGCATTCAGCCAGCTACCCAGAATTTTTTCGTTGCGCAAATTAGCATTACCAGTAATGTTGCGCAGATTAGGTTATACCACATTCATTACCGAGCTTGGGCCCCTCTACAACTTTGGTTATGAGTTGAGATGCAACCGTAAAAAAAGGATACCGGATAATTTTTCAGAACACCGGATGCCGGATAATACCGGATAATTTGTGATCGGGGTAGGGGGGTTGGAGACCTGGGGGGTCCCCCCGAAAAAAGGCCAAAAAACGCCTATTTTGCCTTAAATAAGCGAAAATTTCCTGGGGGGGCTGGGTGGGGGAGAGGGGTATGGCCGGCCGAGGGGGTATGGCCAGCCGAGGGGGAGGAGTATACCCCCTTACCCCCCCCGGCCCATGTATGCCTACAGTGCAACAGAACATCTATGATGAGAGAAGAAGTCGGTTGGCTATAGGCTAGATAAGGCTGAAAAGTTGCTATTAATCAAAACAAATCTGATATTTTGAACTTTCCGCGTGTTTAAGAGATAGTATGGTTGAGTTATTTAGTACAGGTAGAACTGCAGTAGCTATTCTGTAGTACCGGTAGGTAGCTATCCCTGGGGATAGTTATGCAGAGTAAACGAGAAAGGGACTGTTTAGAAACAGAGCTGAAGTCATTTCAGTGCAGAGCCGTACACCTACCATCTAAAATATCCGGTATTAGGAATACCGGATACCGGATAGTGAATAGACCCAAAAAATACCGGATAATCCGGTATATACCGGATAATACCGGATTACGGTTGCATCTCTAGTTATGAGGCAAAAAGCGCTCCGACGCTTCCAAAAAGGAGTTACTCGCAAAAAACCGGAGGTCGCTGTTTTGAAATAATACCTTATTATTGGGTATTGGGGGCCAGACATGGGCTAGCATTTAGGCTGATGGGGGTAGAATTTTCAATTCCTGAGGGGTAGGAGCGCCTGATGGGGGCTGAGTAAGCCAAAAAGTCCGATTTTTGGCGGAAATCAGGGTTTTTTTGGCTTATTTTTCATTAAAATAAGCTAAAATTAGCTATTCTGAGCTCATTTACGCCTATTCCAGCATATTTTTATCATAATTTTTCTATACAAAATTCGTCCCAAAAATTCCTGATTGCGGGTAGCGGTCGGTTGATGCTGATGGGGGGTAGATCAGAGCCTGATGGGGGGCCAACCCCCCCTCAGCCCCCCTTTGCCCATGTCTGTTGGGGCCATACATGTAACAGGTCATCCGCCGAAGGGGGAGGGGGGTCGGGGGGGGGGGGGTCTGGCGCCTGCCGGGGGGGTCTGAGCCAAAATTTTGGGAGGGGGGTCTGGCACTAAAAAACGCTCAAAAATCGAAAATATCGCAATTTTGGGCTAAAAATCGTCAAAAATCGCTAATTTGGGCTGAAATACAGCAAAAAAGTGCTGTTTTACAGGCGATTTTGGCAATTTTTGTGTCTGAAATTGCAAAAAATTGCAAAAATTTGCTCAAAAATTACTTGCCAGAAAAATCGGAGGGGGTCGGAAAAATAGTCTCGGGGGGGGGGGGTCTGGCCTAAGTCGGGTGGGGGGCAGACCCCCAGACCCCCTGTTACATGTATGATTGGGGGACAAATATCAGTGGGCACCATAATAATAATAATAATAATAGTACCTGTTGAGCAGAGTGCATAAGTAGTTCGACCAATCGACGACAAACGCCTGCCTGAATAACCGCCTGGATTCTTTGGTTTGGTCCGTCGCTGAGGTAGCTAATGGCCCAGCAGGTGTCGGTCAGAATCTGCACGTCCGTAGAGAACAGTTGCTTGGCCAGAGATGGCAACGCTATGCTCACCTATAATCACACCATTTATACTCATTCCATCCTAATCCCTATTCGACGTTGCAAATGCAACTTTTGCGTAGAGAGCTGTGAATGTGCGTTACTGCACTAATCGACAATCATCAGTTATGTTAAACCTGCAAAGGGTTTATGGATTTGACGCTCCACTCCCGAGATACAAGCCGCCAAAGTCGGATCGCTTAACTATGGGACCAAAATTTTCAAATCGAATTTCTTTCGTACTAACAAGAGTTGGGACTTGAAAATTGAGGGTGTTAGGTGACTTTTAGAAATACATGTGACGGAAAAATCCGGATGGGGTCTGGAGATCTCGGGAGGGGGGTAGTGTTGTTAGGCTCTTTTTTTAAAAAAAAAAGCTTTTCTTTTTGAAGGCCCATTTCGAAAATTTTTTATTTTATTCACAGTATGGAAATTTTGGGGGAAAATCGCTGAATTTAGCCTCAGATATACATTAGCGGTGCAGTTCTATCAATTTCACGCCTATTCTAAGCCTAAAAATAGGTTTTGAAGGGCAGCAGCCACTCTGTGAGCAATGCTGCAGGTAGAATGTCGACTCTCAGGCTGTAACACTATGTTTGAACCAAAGTATCAGCTTTTGTATTTAAAGTTGCTTCTGATGCATCCTTGCATCTCCTACAAGCTATATCGCATGCTAGGAAAAAATTTTGAAAAAAAAGGTTGTCGAAATTATAAATAATGGTAAATAGATAGCGCTAGAAAACTATTAAATAAAAAAACGGTATATGCGGGTTCCAACCGAGCTACACAGTGGTCGGAAAAATTTTTTTACTCGAAAGAAATTCGAGTTGGGCTCACTGTTAAGCGAGCCAATTTTTGGCGGCTTGTATCTCGGGAATGGAATGTCAAATCCACAAACCCTCGGCAGGGTTAACACAACTCATAAACGTCTATTAGTGCACCACCGCACAGCTCTTTACGCAAAAAGTTCCATTTTCAACATCGAGTACCAAGACTCTTATTACTCTGCAAATACGAAAAACGGGAATTTCCAGTGATAACTAAAATATAGCCGCAACTGTTGCAAATGCAAAAAGTTGAACTGAAAATAAATAGCATA
>JASANB010000366.1:22500-37086 GCA_030248155.1 Sabatieria punctata
GACCCCCGGGACGCGAAAAATTGCAACTAATTTTTTTGCAATTTTTGAGCGATTTTTCGTGTCCAGCCCCTACCTAAAATTTGGTTTCAGAACAGCCCCGGCCGCGCCAGACCGCCCCAACAGCCTCCCCCTTCGGCGGATGACCTATTACATGTATGGTACGTACCTTACATTGACATGGTCAAAGGGGGCTGGCTTAGAGAGGCTTGCCCACCTCTGGGCAACTCGACTCATTCAGGAGCTTTTTGGGGAAAGTTTGTATTCTGAGAAAATTATGATCGAAATTAAGCCTATATTATACTATGTAAATGAGATCAAATTGGTTTATTTTAACCTTTCTAGTGATGAATAAGGAAAAAATTTTTACTAAGAAAAATCAGGCTCATTTTGCTGACATACCATCTCCTCAGCCGCCACTAGGATTTAAAAATTCAACCTCCCCTTAGCCGAAATGCTACACTTACCTCTAGACAGAATTTTGCGAAAGAAAATAGTAGCTTCCAGTTGTAACTGCGGACTGTCGGAATGGAGCTGGGCAACGATTTCTGGAGTGATGTGCTGAAAGCCATTTAATTAATAAACTAATTAAACAATTCAGTTACATCTTCACTTCTCCGGCTGATTGATTGATACCACTCAAAACAGTTCAAAATTCCATTAACCAATAGCAGAAAAGGATTTTGAGAAATGCAGCAGTTTTATATGGAAAATCTGCGGCCTTTGCATCTTCTGCAGTAAAGAGTAGAACAGACAACTCAGCCAATCAACTTACAGAGAATTGGTTGAGGTCTCCGTAAACGTTGCAGAGGTCGTCCTCTGATTGGCTGACGTTTCTCCGTTTGCTTAGTTGTTCCTCCCGTTTGTCCTTCCGCAACTGAATGGCCGTCTCCTCTCGTCTCCTGCGTAGTTCCTCTCTGGTCAGTGCGCGGTTCTTGTACCTGCCCTCGTGGGAGGTGCCCACCATCGGTTGGTTCTCTCCAGGCATTTTACTATTATTTATTTCTTTTTTTGGTTTCACAGTTGACTTAGGTATAGGCTTGCTTTACAAGTAAAATCTCGAAACAGTTTCACAACGTTAATATTCCAGGTCTTTCGAAAATCTATCTTTCCCAACCAACAAATTACTATTTTTTGCCAAAATTTGTTCAAACTCTGACGCAGAACGGACTCCCGGCCTATTCCCCCCAGCCGACAGATTAGCCTTTGTAAACTTCTTGTCTTCCTGAAGGAGTATTCATGCTCGTTGTTGTTGTTGTTGTAGTTGTAACTTTTTGTCCTTTCGGACTAGGAGTAGCCAACTGCTATAGAGCAGGAAGAGACACAAAGTCCGGCAGCCCCCTTAACAACAACCCGCCCTTTTGCTGTCGGTGTGTGCAAGACAGCTAAGGTTTGGTTCCCATTTATCTACTTGCCATTGCTGACTTTCGACGGCCTGGGTTGGGCTTTGTGTCGACTACTTCCCATCGCCTCGACAGGTTTCGAACCCACAAACACACCGCTTCCACGGGTGCCGGGGCCGCCGTGACACACGGGATAGCGTAAACTACCCATGGCCAAGACGCGACGCAAGATGCTCGTGTCGAAAAATGTCGGCTTGGTCGGTATAATGGCAGAAGGAGCAGCATAAACTACTGCTGCATTATTCTAACATCTTAGTTTACCACACATAGTAAACTTTACATTTTAGTGTATTTTGCACTAAAACAATCATTTAGACATGAGCTAACACTGAATACTGAACCAAAAAGGGCCGCTGACAATTCAATTTGTTGAAGAACTTTTTGTTGAGTTTTGTCGATGTCGGAAGATGTCGCTGCGGCCTGTTGGCGCGTTCATACTTTGAAACTGCCGACCCAACAGAAATGTCGGCACCTACATTTTTGACACTAGTATGAATGAATACGCACGCAAAAAGGATGCTTAACACAAGCCTAGTCTTATCCTATGCCAATGCCTTAATCTAATCTAAACTAACTCTAAGGCCAAGTTTGAAACCAAGCCAAAGATTACGTTGGTTGGAAGGTGAGGGCTGGAAAAGCGCGGGCTAACTTTGCACTCTATATTACGCGGTTACCATTGGTTTTTGCGAAAGAATGTTTCAAAAAACTGTTTTAAAAAGTCAGACATCGACAGTAACAGTAACAGTAAGTTAAGTAGTGACAACTGTCAGTCAGAGAGACTAAGCCATAGACGAATCGGTTCCTTTTATGGCTTACCTCTCCGACTATGGCTATATAGCCATAGTCGAGCCATAGTCGGAGAGGTAAGCCATAAAAGGAACCGATTCGTCTATGGCTTAGTCTCTCTGACTGACTGTAACTACAAGCCAAGACTAGCCAGTACGTTTTGTAGAAGGACGAACACTTCAGATTATGAGCGATTAGACCAGCCGTCTAAATTATACCCACCACCACACTCGCCCATAGCCGGTTGGGGCAGACCATACTCCATTTGGAGTAGTTGGCCTGCGGTTAGCGTTTTCGAAAATAGGCCGACGCTGCGCTAACCGCTGTTCAACTGCGATGGGCGGAGTTGAATTTAGAGTTTCGTAGGCCGCGCGCCAAATTTGGCTGGCTGCCAATTGTTAAATTTTCGAATCTGTGATCTCATCCAAAGGCGAAACCTGACCCTTTTTTCAGGGCCTTTTTACACAGAGGGGAGTACGCCTCAGTCGCATCTATTTGCCATCAATTTTACGTTGAGTAATAGCCGTCCCACTACAAAAAGATTGAAAATTGCTGTCAAGATTCGTTCTATTTTCGAAGAGAGCCGTCTTAGTTAAACTATCCTCAAGTATCGATTTACGCCCACAGCAGCGGTTAGAGAATCTATTTTCGCTTTACATGCGAAAATAGAAAACGCTAACCGCTGTCGATTTCCGAAATTAGCCAGCGGTTAGCGTTTCGCGAATTTAGGCGTCTGGCGCAAGGAGATAGACTGCAGACTTGTTCTCAGACCGGCGCTCTCTCATCATCTTAAAAATTTCAACTTAACAATTTAAAAGCAACATTACACTGCAATCAACTGGCGCAGAAATCCTACCGTACGATTAACCTGATTTTTCAGTCCTTTCATTCAAGAAACCTTTAAAGTTTCTCCGTTTTTTTGTGCAAGGTTTTTGTTCGACCTGTTATAGAGTATGCAAGCAGTGTTTGGTGGCCCTGGCTTATAAAATATATTGATCAAATTGAAAGAGTTCAAAAGTACTTTACGAGAAGGTCAGTGGCGTATCCAGGGGGGGGTGTAGGGTGTGTACACCCCCCTTTGCGGTGGAGGTAGGAAGAAAAAGTCTGTCAAAAATATACAGAAACTAATGAATTATGTACTAAAACTGTCTATTTTGTGCTCAGAATGCCTTCTAAATGCGTTTCTGAAGGCCAAATTTTCAAAATTTTCTCGCCCTGGTCGGGCAGAAGCCCAACCAGGCCATTATAAACTACTAAAACTTGTAATTTCTGTTAATTTTAAGCTCGGAATGCGTTAAACGCGTTTTTGAAGGCTAATTTTGCTAAATTTTCTTACCTTTTTCAAAATTTTACACCCCCCCTTTTCAAAATCCTGGATACGCCACTGGAGAAGGTTGTTGGGTTCTGAAAGTGATTTCAGCCGTTTAGATCAGCTGGCTTGTCTGGGCATAGAACTTCAGAACTTAGAGCTTCGTAGGATTAAAGCCGACTTGTTATTATTGTGCAAAGTCATTTATAAGCTTTGTGTTGTGATTTAGAGTTCAGTCAATATTTTACGTTTTCGCCTGCTACAACTAGGGGAAATGGAATGAAATTGATTGTACGAAAGGCCAGGCTTGACTGTCGGAATACGCACTGTTCTGCCTTGGAATTATCTATCTGAGCATACGCTATCCGCTTCTTCATTGGCTTGCTTCAAGCGCAGATTGGAGAAGGATGAAAACAGACTAAAAGTATTTTTATTAGGCTCGGCAAAAACCGCCGTAGCCAGCCGTTAGGCTCCAGTTTGTTTGAGTGCTTTTTAACTTGCTTCTGGGCAATAAATAGATTAAACCCAAAGTTATCCTTACAACCCTCAAATTCAAGAGCCAAAAGAAAAAACCGAACAACTGCATGGAAATGATTACACAACAGTGAGCCTCTTTAAACAGTGAGATAAACCTTCAAAACCTACTTTTAGGCTTAGAATAGGCATGAAATTGATAGAACTGCACTGCTAATGTATATACAGTGCATCTGAGGCTAAATTCAGCGATTTCCCCACAAAATTTCCATGAAAAAGTGAATTTTATTTGTGATGTTTTTCAACTGGGGTACACTACTATGCTACAAAACACTGATTTTGATAGTGAGCGAACAGTGATTAAAATAACCCAGCAGACTTGTTGCTGTAGCAACCGTAAATATAAACAGATTCGAATGAATGCATTTCTAAATGATAGAGAAATTTTTGCGAAAAAATGGTGAAATTTTCATCAAGATTGCTTAGATCCACCAGTGGCGTATCCCCATGCATGCAACAGGTCATCCGCCGATGGGGGGAGGGGGGTTGGGGGGTCTAGCGCCGGCCGGGGGGGTCTGAGCCAAAATTTTGGGAGGGGGTAGGGCACTCAAAAATCGCAACTTTTGGGCTAAAAATCGCTAATTTGGGCTGAAATACAGCTAAAAAGTGCTGTTTTGCAGACGATTTTGGCAATTTTTGTGTCTGAAATTGTAAAAAAATTGCAAAAATTTACTTGCCAGAAAAATCGGAGGGGGGATGGTCGGCGAAATCGTCTCGGGGGGGGGGGGGGGGGCCCCCCCCACCCGGGGGGCGGGCCAAAGTCGGGTGCCCCCCAGACACCCCTGTTACATGTATGCTGCGTATCCCCCCTTTTAGATGGAGGTAGGAAAAGAAAGTCTGTCAAAAATAAGCGAAACTAATGAATTATGTACCGAAACTGTCTATTTTGTGCTCAGAATGCCTTTTAAATGCGTTTTTCAAAATTTTCTCGACCTGGTCGGGCAAAAGCCCAACCAGGCCACTGTAAACTACTAAAACTTGTAATTTCTGCTAATTTTAAGCCTGGAATGTGTTTAAACGCATTTTTGAAGGCAAATTTGGCTCAATCAATCAATCAATCAATCTTTTACTTCTCTTTTAAAGCCAGACACCTGTAAAACGGTACTTAAGCAGAAGCAATAAAACAAGGTAAAACAAATAAAACAAAGCCTCTACATATATGTACATGTTGCTGCTGTCTGATTACAAAGTCCTAAATTTTGGCTAAATTTTCTTACCCTGGTTGGGTAGCGGCCCAACCAGGCACTTTCAAAGTTTTACACCCTCCCTTTCCGAAATCCTCAGTACGCCCCTGCTTGGTTCCTGAGATACTCTGGCTCAAAATCAAAACAGACTTTGGCAATGAACAAGAGCGATTCCGTTGCAGTTCATAACGTGAGCAACTTCTACATAGCAGAGGTTTGACGCATGCAGCCAGGCACTTAACGACGTTTATGGTACTGGCAACATAACCGTATATGGTGGTACCGGAACCTAACCTAGGCTAGTGACACCATATGTGATACCGGCACCCACAGCCACGGGTAGGGGTACCGTATGGTACCGTACCACCACGTACACCAAATGTGAGGGTACGGTAAACGGCGTTAAGTGCCAGACTGAAATAGCGCGACTTGCATACAATTCAACAAACAAGATCATTGACATTTTTTACGTATGATGAACTACAGTCATAAACATTCGTAAAAACATAAGAGACATATTGCGTAATTAAGGGCGGATTTTCCGTTTCCAGGGAGGCGAGGCTAAAACCGGAACTTAGTTTCTTGCAGTAGCCTTCTCTTGCGACAGTCCATGTACATGAGTCCGCGTATAAAAATCACAACTACGAAGGCAAACGTCAGCGCCGCCACTGCAATACAATTTGCTCGTATCGTATAGGTACGTACAATTTGTAAGAAATTGTAACAGAAAAATTTATTATAATATTAGTTCTGTAGATGAAAAAAGCAAGAAAACCTTCTTTCATTCCAATCGACTCTCCATTGTGTGGCCAGGACCAGGAAGCGCCCTAAAATGCAGTTCTACTGTATTTTCTTTAGAAAGTCTTAGAGAAAACATTTCAATAATTGTTAAAATAACACCGTTAAAGGAGGCTGCCGGAGCTTGTGTCTCTTCCCTGCTCTATGGCAGTTGGATAATCCTAGTCCGAAAGGACAAAAAGCTATGACAACGACAATGACAACAATGACAATGACGACAATAACAATGACAACGACAACGATGATGACAATGACAACGACAACGACGACGATGACGATGACAACGACAACGACAATGGCGACGACGACGACGATGACGACGACGACGACGACGATGACGACGACGACGACGATGACGACGACGACGATGACGACAACAACAACTACAACAACAACAAAAACAACAACAACGGTCATTTTTGAACAGCGAGCACCGACCAAAAACCGTACATAACGCAGATGACAGGAGTCTCAGAAGAACAGAAACCAATTTACCAGACTAGAAAAGCTTAGTGTTCGCCTCAGTACATGATTAGAAAACGTCAAGCGCAATAAATTGTCTTCACCTCTACACTGTGTTCTCAATGTTTATGTATCGTTCAGCGCGAGTGGGCGAACAATTCCGTAGTGCAGACGAACACTAGAGGTCGTGTTCGCCCAATCTGATGATTTGTAAGGGTCAACTTACCACAGCCAGCCCAATCCCAACAAGCTGCAGTAGGCAGAGTCCCATACAAATAGCAGCTGGTACCGGCTCCCAGCTTGTCTGGCACCATTTACGACTTCTAGAATTTACCAAATACGTATTTCCAATAGTCGACACTTCAATTATTCAGTACTGTTCTTGAGGCAGAAGTGGAGCTGGGCTTGCGGGCGAAATCGGACTGCTTTCCTGAATGGACGGAGCGGAGGTGGAAGGTAAATTGGTGTCATATTCAGCCGGTGGACCGGCTTGGTTAAAATAGGCTAAATTGATTAATGTAAACTTGCAATCTAATACAGTATGCATGTCATACATGTAACAGGGGGGTCTGGGGGTCTGCCCCCACCCGACTTAGGCCAGACCCCCCGGATGGGGATCCCCCTCCCCCCCGAGACGATTTCACCGACCCCCCCCCTCCGATTTTTCTGGCAAGTAAATTTTTTAGCAAATTTTTGCAATTTTTTACAATTTCAGACACAAAAATTGCCAAAATCGCCTGCAAAACGGCATTTTTTAGCTGTATTTCAGCCCAAATTAGCGATTTTTGGCGTTTTTTAGCCCAAAATTTTCGATTTTTTCGATTTTTGAGCGTTTTTTAGTGCCCTACCCCCTCCCAAACTTTTGGCTCCGCCCCCCCCCCCCCCGGCCGGCGCCAGACCCCCCAACCCCCCCTCCCCCATCGGCGGATGACCTGTTACATGTATGGAACATGTACAAAGGGGTTTGTGGAGTGGAGTGGTTATTGGCCTACTTCGTATGTCCTCCTTGAGGACCCTGAATAAAAGTAAATAGATAGTGAAGAGAGATTATTTGGAGAGCACACTAACAAACAATGACAAAGAGGTTAGACGAGTGGGTGTTATATACAGTGCAAATCTCTTCAATAGATACTGTAGGTGACAGACACCCCTGGCAGGCGGAACCAACATAGAAAGAGGCGAACACATTTGATCGTGCTTAAAGTAGTAACTTGTGTTCGCTCTTCCAAATGGACTAGGGTTGCTTCGAAAGAGCTATCAGCAAAAATACGCGTCATTTGACGTTTCGTTCGAAACTGAGGCAATTTCTTCACTTCCCGTGCTGCGGCCTCGAGGGTTTACATGTACGCTACGTCGCTTAACTTTTACTAATAAATGCGTAAATTCGACTAAACGCCGCTTAGGACGAATTCAATTAGTACCGAAGTTTAAAAAACTTACCGCCATTAGTGTCACTAGACATATTGCCGAATGTTTTGGTCAATATTAAAGCAAGTAAACCACTAGGTTGGTACGGAGAAGGCCAGTCTTTGCGCTTTACTAAAGTGCACGCTACGGCGTACGTGTTGTAAAAGTCCGATAAAAGTGTTGGCAGGCAGGCCCCAGCCGATGCCTCAATCGCTCAGAAAGACTGCCTTCAGGGTCGTTTGACCTCTGACCCCGGCACCCATACTTGTTTACTATGCACGTTGCTTTGAGAAGAAACCAACGAAAAAGCATGCTTTACAACCTCTACTGTACACAATTTACTCACTATTGTACTTTTCCTGCCTGTTCACGTGAAATTCCATCTGAAAACTTTTGCAGTTTTCTCGCGCATTGAATGTGCTTACAGGAAGCTGCTACCTAAGTGTGCTTCTTGTTATCAAGTTACGCCGTTTTAGATAGTAAAGTTGTTGGGCAACGCTTGACTTTGACTTGTCAAACAAATCGTAAAATAGTTCGCCGAACTGTCGAAAAAGTCAGCATCGCAAAGTCACAGCCGTTTATCAGCGTGCATTTTGTTTGCTGCGTAAGAAATTGGGCAGTCTTTATCGGCGCCAAAGTGTAGAATTTCTTAACTCTAAGCCTTAGTAGCTAAAACGGAAAAGAAATCTGTAGCAGTCTGCCTAGCCTATGGCTGGTATATACGGTTAGCCAGTACTTTGCTATCAATAAGTGGAAAAGTCTGTACAAAATAGATTAAGCTCTCTCAGTTTTACATACCTACTCTGTTTAAAAACCGAATTTTAGTGGATTGAAGAATGACTGAATGCGCAGCATGGCCGGTGCAAGAACTGCCTGACTGGGTTCCGAAAAAGGAAACGCAGGCAAAGGAGTTTCTGGAAAATTATCCAGAGTACGATGGGCGCGGAATATCGATTGCAGTTTTGGATTCTGCCGTCGACCCTGCTGCTTTGGGAATGCAGGTATAGTCAGACATGGGCTAGCATTTCGGCTGAGGGGGGTAGAATTTTCAATTCCTGAGGGGGGCTGAGGGGGGGGGGGGTAGGAGCGCCTGAGGGGGGCTGAGGGGGTGGTAAGGCAAAAAGTCCGATTTTTGGCTAAAATCAAGGTTTTGTTGCTTATTTTTCATTAAAATAAGCTAAAATAAGCTATTCTGAGCTCATTTACACCTAATCCAGGCATATTTTTATCACAATTTTCTATAGAAAATTCTTCCAAAAAATTCCTGAGGGGGGGTAGCGGCCGGCTGAGGGGGGGTAGGTCAGAGCCTGAGGGGGGGGCAACCCCCCTCAGCCCCCCCTTTGCCCATGTCTGGGTATAGTACGTACGTGCGTACCTAAAAATAAAATTGACATGTAAACAGGGTGTCTACCCCACCGCAAGACCACTTCAAGACAATTTTTCTGGGACGCAATTTTTTGGGCTCATTTTTCGCTATCTTGTACAGTTTCAGACAAGACTATTGCCATTAAAGAACGATTTTCAGCTGTGTTTGAGGCAACATGGCGTTTTTAGCCTGTTTTTGCTTAAAACTAAAATTTTGAGCGATTTTGGTACTCTTTTATACCTTCTTCGGAATTTCGGTTCAGACCTCAAAATCCGCTCGCCTTTCAAAGTGGACGACCTGTACTGTTGCTAAGTAAATTTATTATAAATTTAATTATAATTTACTTACCAAAATTTTCCTTGAGTAGGTAAATTTTTAGAAAATACAGGGTCCGTCAAAATAATACAACCTGGTAGATTTTTCGCTGTAGCAACCGCAAATCTAAACCGATTTGAATTGATCCTTTTTTAAATGAAAGATAAATAAGTTGTTAAAAGATTCTGAAATTCCCATTAATGTACTCTACTTAGTTCCTTCCTAAGAAACTCGCTTTCAAAATCAAAACAGTGATTTTGGCAATGAACAAAAAGGATTTTTATGATTCCGTTGCACTTCAGAATAAAACGGATTCCTACTGCTGCTATGGGTTATTGGAGGCTTTACTGGTGACACACGCGCTCGGTTACTTCACCAGTAAAGTCAAGTTATCCCTCAGCAGTAGGAATCTGTTTATTATGAAGTGCAACGGAATCCCGTTTTTCATTGCCAAAATCTGTTTCGACTTTGAGGGCCAATATATCAAGAACTAATCAGAAATATCCTAACAAGAAGTTCACCAATCTTTTCAAAATGAATAAATTATCAATTTTTCATTGAAAAAAAAAGAGAATCATTCAAATTAGATGAGATTTATGGTTGCAAAAGTAAAAAATCTGCTGGGTTGTTCTGTTCGTATTCCTAATCACTCTTGTCCATTGTCAAAATCTTTGTTTTGATTTTGAGGCCAAATATTCAGGTTAATAAGAATTTCATCAACCGACCCTGTGTAATCAACATTATAATTATAATTTACTTACAATCGGAAGCGGAAATGGAACCGTTACCAATGGGAGACAGTACAGATTGAATTATTTATTAACCGACCCTGTGTAATCAAAATTATAATTATAATTTACTTACAATCGGAAGGGGAAATGGAACCGTTACCAATGGGAGTGCAGATCTGGGGAGTTGGCCTTTACCTATTGGGAGCAGACCCACAAACCCCTGTTTCATGTATGTTTCCATCCATTTTACTACGTTGTAACGTTGTAGATTACATCAGACGGGAGGAGAAAGGTGGCGGAAGTAATCGATTGCACTGATTCGCGCACTGTAGACACAAGTACTGTACGATCAGCTACCGATGGCATCCTGGAGTTGCTATCAGAACGGAAAATAGTCATTCCTGAAAATTGGAACTGCCCCAGCAACGAATTTCATCTGGGACTCAAGGCTCTTTCAGAGCTGTACAGTGACGAAATCCGACGGCGCTGTGAAGTAAGTTTCTTTCTACTACTGTATGAGTAGTGGTACAGCCCCCTTACCACTTGGAGATTGGAAAAAATCCAAGTCAAAATAAGAGAAACGAATAAATTAGGTAAAGAGAAGATTGTCTATTCCATGCTCAAAATGCCTTTCAATGCGTTTCTGAACGTTATCTTTGCACAATTTTTTGATCTGCTTGGGCAGCGGAGCACTCCCCAACTAGGCACTTTCAAAAATTTTATACCCTCTCTCTTGCAAAATTCTGGATACGTCACTGCATCACCCATCATAGATTGGCATGGGAATAATCAGCAATATTATTTCAGAAAGAGTTAAAGAAAGAGAGATGGTGCCCGATTCATGAAGCAGCAAAAGCCAAAACTCTGGCGGATTTGGAAGCACACAAGAAGAAATTCCCCTGTCTCAAGACTCTAGTAAGGGACATCTATACATACGAACATACATTAATGGGCAATGGGGTAGAGTAGAGGAGTCCCGCAGGATCTGACCTAGTCTACTCCTCAAGAATTTTTTACTTTGTACAGAAAATAAAAATAAAAGTAAGCTTAAATTTCTATATTTCAGCCTGAAACCGATTCAAAACACTTGAAAGTAAAAAGAAAGCAGCAAAAAAATGAAAAAAATAGCAGAAAAATCAAATGACCTAATCTTGGAAAAACCGCGGTTACGGTATGAGAAACACGTTTTTAGGGCTCTTACGTATGTACATATCTCATTCGATGTAAAACTAAACTTTACACCGTATGTGTCACCAATAACCGCCAGGTCGCTCATTTTTGAAATAGACTTTAATTAATTAGTATTTTAGCAACAAAAATGGGAACGCGACGACCTAGAATCTAAGCTAGAAGTTCTTGGCCTGGTTGCTCCTAATTTCGCACGCGTGGCTGACTGCATTGTCTTTCACGATGGAGAATTCTGGAGGTAATCAATGCTGTTTCAGGTTAACATATTCAAACTATTTCTTCCAGAGCTTCTCTGATCGACAGTACGCTCGCTCTTACACAAACCGTTGCTACTGTAGCCAACTACAGAGAGACTGGAGAGTTGGGTCGAATCAGTGAACTAGGTTTTCACTCTGTTTGGTTAGTCTCTAGTCCTTTATTAAGCACTTTCAGACATGCTCACATACATCGTGAACATCTCTGAAGATGGAAATCAGCTAGAAATTATATCCATGCCAGGTAATAGTATTTCTCTACGCGCACCGAAAATGTTGAACTTCAGTGCATTAGAATGTCTTAAACTCAACACCAACAAACCGGTGTGTGAAAAACGTGCTAAAAATGAACTTCCAGACGATTTGGAGCTGTTTGAAAGTTTCGACTCTTCTCGACTCCCTTCCCTACTGACGGAAAAGCACCTACTCCCTTACGCACTGGGCTGGGCTTGTTGCATGTATGGCGTGTATATGTAGGGTTCTATCTGTATTAAAACGGTCTCAACAATTTATAAAATGATTATCACTGGATCTCACAATTGCTCCCAGAAGAGACAATTTCTTCACGACTTTTTCCAGTTTGGCACTTTTCAGATGAACATGGGACTAATGTAGCCTTCACAGCAGCGGGCTTTCATCCAGACAACTCGCACCAAAATGGAGTAGCTCCGGGAGCTCAGATAGTCTCCTGCGTTATTGTAGACTGCAGGCTTGGCCTAATGACTTCAACTGCAGTCATCAATGCTGTATAAGCTGCTCAACTACTGTTGTTTGTGTATACACATACAGATTTACCACACACAAAAATACACATTGTTTTTTTTTCAATGTGTATACACATACACATACACATACACATTGAAAATTGCGATACACATTGCCATACACAAACAGTACTCAAAATGTGTATTTTTGTGTATGTGTATTTGATCAGCAAAAGTAGATAAAATTTCGATCAGAAACGTAAGATTTCGATGTGTTTGCTGCAGTAATAAACACTAAATATCCTCATAAAGCCTTCAATTGGCCTAAGTAACTCGATTTCAAAGCTATCCAAGGTTTCAAGCAGCAGACATTGAGAGATTTGATTTTCCTAGCATTTCTGACTGAAAAACAAAAAAATTTGCATTTTCGGTACAATACACATACACAAATATACACAAAAATGCACATTGTTTTGTTGAATGTGCATACACAAATTACCACACACACTTGAAAGTAAATGTGTATGTAAACACATACACATACTCATACACAAACGGAAAACCCAATACCAAACAACAGTATGCTCAACTCAGCTAATTGTGAGTAACGTTAGATTGAATTTTCAGATCAGACAATGTATCAAGCGCCGTGTGCACGTAATGGTTGTCTGTATGGTTTGTTTAGTCCGTTGGCAAAATGAAGGGTCAGCCTTACCAGTTTATTAATTAATTGTAACTAAGACGTTTCTCTTTGCAGACCAGATGGTTCGCTAGAGTCAGCGTGTGTGCACCGTGCTTTGTAAACGCTTCAAGTCCTAAGGGCTGTCTAAATTCAGCTGAAGTTGTGCATGGTACTTCTTTCAGTGCACCAAATGCAGCTGGCTCAATCGGTAAACGAATGTTTATCTTTGCTTTCTTCAGCTTAATTAACATTTTTCCAGCTTGTTTATTATCTGCATTTAAAGGAAGTCCTCTTAGCGTCTACAAAATTCGACTGGCAATTGAGAACACAGCCAAGCAGGTGGCAGGAGCTGACGCTCTTTCAGCTGGACACGGTCTTCTGCAGGGGTTGCAGTGCCTTTACAGATATAGTTAACCTTCAGTGCATGCTCGTCGTAGTTTAGATTCAAAATGCATATGACTTTTTGACTGCATGAAGCTCGCAGTTAGATGACTCGTTGGTCCGATATGACGTTATCACCAGTGGTGGTGACCGCAGAGGTGTTTACATCAGAGACCTGCAAATGAGTAAAACGATTGAATACAAAGCGCGTGAAACCGATTTTCCAAGAACAGGGTATGCATCACCTTTCATTCATTTTTACAGTCATGGATTTTCTTGACATAGGTATACATAACATATGTTTATGTATCACGCTGGTTCTGTTATTGGAATCGGTTCAACTTATTGATTCTATAAATACTAGTATGGCACCAGCTCAAATGTAGTGGTATGGATAAAAAAGTGCCATCGTTTTTTTTTGGGTCTTTGCTGGCGCAAACATTTCTTCATGGACTGGGGCTCAAATTTTCAGTATTTAGTAATAAGAGTACTGTGCATGTTTACGTACATAGTGTAACTATTGTTGGCAAAATTGGCTTTTTATACTGTTTTATGTATATTTAGGACAAGTGAGAAGGCCTGTCTCTTCCAGAAACTATTTGAAATAGTTTGTGAAGTTGACTGGGTCAGGGGTTCCTCGATGGCTTCACGTCAGCAACGTAAAGACCCCCTTTGGTCTGGCCATTGACTACAAAAGTTTGACACCTGGCTCAGTGCACCACACTCAGGTTTGGATACATACGGTCCAGACATGGGCTGCTTTTCTGCTGAGGGGGTGATAAATTTTCAATCCTGAGGGGGGCTGAGCGGGAGGGGAACGGCAGATGTTGGGGGCTGATGTGATGGTAAGCTAAAAAGTCCGATTTTTTGCCAAAATCAAGGTTATTTCAGCTGCAAGCATGGCGACACAGAAAGGAAAAAAATGGGTCCACTGTGGCGCTTTCCTATTACTGTGATTGTGCCTGAAACTGTGGCTGCAGAAGATGGATGGAAGTATAAATCAGAAGCTTTTGGAGGTTGGACCATCTGACGTAAAACGATTCTTCTCATCCACGTTCCTGCACGTGCCAACAGAGCAGGTTAGA
>JASANB010000367.1:0-37799 GCA_030248155.1 Sabatieria punctata
TTTTCGTTAAACTCCGAAAAGGCAGTCGGTCTTATTTGGCCAGCACTGTGCATGACGGTAGTAGAAGCTGAGACGTTAGAATAAGGGCGCTGAGTGTGTGTGAGAATGAGAAGGCTTGATCAGAAATTTGGTTTTCTTTCTTTGTCAATGGTTAAGATTTTCAATTAGCTGTAGCGAACGGTTTCAGTTGGAGCTGGTGGAAAAGGCTAAGAAGCGCAACATCATAGTGCCTTTGGGAACTGGTTCTGGCAAGACCTTCATTGCAGTGATGTTGATGAAGGAAATGGCAGCCGACCTTCGTGTTCCTTATGAAAACGGTGGTCGACGCACATTCTTCTTGGTTGAAAAAGGTGACAGATTTTGTCTTGGGCTGTTCAGTTCAGTTTACTACTCAACAATCCACACCCAAACAGGTAAAACGAGGGACTGCGAGATAAAAGTAGTAGGATGCAACAGAGTCGCTCTATTTTGTATGCAGATGCGGTATTTTTGGAATCGCATACCGATATCGCATTATTTTGCTGAATTTTAGCCATAAAACAGTCAGGGACTTAACGCCGTTTTTATGGTACTGGTCTGGTACCATATATAATGGCACCCCACGTTGGCGGACTGCGGTACCATAATAATATGCTACCGGTACGGTAAACGGTGTGGTAAATAGAGTATAGATAAAAAATATAATATCCCATCGCTTTTTTACCTTCACTCAAATGTTTCGTTCTCGGTCAGTTCTTAATCGATTTGGCTCAAATTTTCACGAAAATTAGCATGACAACTGGCTACAGATGGTACAAGTTTGTTTCAACTAGTGTTCCGACGATATGAAAATTCGTCGATATTCGATATCGATATCGATATTTTCAGTTCAATATCGATCGATATCGATATTTATAGTTATGCAAGAAGATCTGAAAGTTTGAAAGAGCAAACTGCTCTCGCTGCTTCTCAGTCACTGACGCAATTAGCGATCTGATATCAAATAAGCAGAGAATGGTAGAAAGGTAGTGGCCCTTCTGAAGCCCTTCAATAAAAAGGTTGATCCCCTCAGGCCTATGCTCCACCCTCATTAGGCATAAAGAGCTCAGACAAAATAGCGTATTTTAACATATTTTAGTGACAAATAAGCCAAAAAATCTTGACTTTAGTAAAAAAAATCGGACTGTTTTGCTTACCATACTTTCAACCACCCATCAGTCCGGCGCTACCCCCTCAGGATTTGAAAATTTACCACCCCTCAACCGAAATGCTAGCGCATGTCTGCTTCTGCCCTCCTGCTTTAAGTGTGCGGAGTGAGCAGCTCTTCAGTGCTGCTGCAGACATTTAAGAACCAAAGTGTTGCTGTCTGAAAGCGGAGAATGCCGAGAAATTGATGTTTCTGAGACCTATCATGCCACTGTTAGGTTTTGACTACCATCGATTTCTGAGTTGTCCAGGAAAAACTGTTTTTTTTACTGTTCCAGAGAGATAAACTTGATGTCAGTTTTGTTTTTGCCCTACTTTTCCACCCAAAAAATATCGAAAATATCGATGCGAAATATCGCGATATCGATATCGATATCGATATTGGAAAAAGGGTCGATATATCGACTTTTCGATATCGATGTCGATATATCGTCGGAACCCTAGTTTCAACTGATGCTGGTTTATGACACAAAAACTAGGAATCAGGGTGGTCCACGGAATTTCTAATTTTCAGCTGATTCAGAGTATGGCTTTGAAACTTGCAGGAATGATTGATGTTGCCATTGGGCATAACATATTGAGCGGGCAGCTCTGTAGCTCAACGCTCACTAAAATTCGGGAATTTCAATAACATGACCGAAATTCCCATAGTTAAGAAATCTGCACTTTCTGGAATCAACGCACTGAATCAGTTGTAGGGATGCAAATGGTATAAAGAATACCAAATAGTGAATGGTATTTTCTGAACAAAATATAACCAAATAATACCAAATTTTTGCACTATTTGTAGCCAGTTGTCACGTTAATTTTTGCTGGAAATTTGAGCCAAATCGATAGAGAACTGACCGAGAAGGAAACATCAGCTCGGAAAAACAAGCGATCTGATATCCATAGGAAAGAGCAGTTAGTATTAAACTCAAATTCAGAAAATCGTTTTTGGACACATGTTAGATCGGCATTGTCAACAAAAACTGTAATTCCGGGTATATCTACTGAAAACGGAATTTTGTTAGAGCCTATTGAAAAATCAGAAGAATTTAACAGCTTCTTTGGTGTGTGTGTGTGGAAGCAGCAAAATAATGGAATCGATTATTAGAGAAAAAATAGTGAATTACTTAAAAATAAACAAAGTTATCTCAGAGGTGCAATGTGGTTTTTTGAGTAGGCGTTCTACTGTTACACAGCTTTTGATGTGTTTAAATGATTGGACAAAGGCTATAGATGATAACCTACAGTAGACATCATATATTTGGACATAGCAAAAGCGTTTGATTCTGTCTCGCACCAAAAGCTGATAAGAAAACTCGAGGCTGTGGGAATTGCAGGAAAATTAATAAATTGGTTATCAAATTATTTGTCTGATCGCAAACAATTTGTTTGTATTGATAAAAGGCATAATTCTTTAGAACGACCTGTGATTTCTGGTGTACCGCAGGGCCATACATGTAACAGCTCCGGGCCGACCTGGGGGGAGGGGGGTAGGGGGGGGGGTTTCCTCAGGTGGGGGGTCGAGGGGGGGTTTCGCCCAGGTGGGGGGTCCCAAATTTCAAAAAGCTCCAAAACGCCTAGAAATGCGTTTTTAGCACGTTTTTTTCAGTAAGGACGCTAAAAATCGCTATTTTAAGCTGCCAGATAGCGTTTTAAAGCTAAAAACAAGCAAAAAATGACAAAAAGAGCTTCCAAAAACACCGATTTTTCTTAAATATCAGCAGTGGAAACGCCAAATTCGGTTTCCAAACGCTTTTCAAGTGATTTCTGACCCAGTTTGTTAATACTGGAGCCACTACCACCACTTGTATTTTTTGGTCGGGGGAGGGGTCCCTTAACCTGTCTCGGGGGGGGGGGTGAGGGGGGGTTTGGCCTTTCCAGCAGGGGGGTAACCCCCCCAAACCCCCCTAGTACATGTATGCGCAGGGCTCCCTTCTAGGGCCAGTTCTATTTTTACTTTATATAAACGATTTAGAACTAGTGCTGTCAGACTCCTGTTTAAAATTATACACTGATGATGCAAAATTGTATTTTGCTGTGCAAAAAGGTGTGTTGAATACTACGTTACAGCAAGATTTACGGAGAATTTATAACTGGTCATCTCAGATGCAACTTACAGTGGCTTTGCAAAAATGTTCTGTTTTACATCTGGGTTATGGTATTTTACTGACTGAGTACCAAATTGGTGACACAGTTCTTCCATCTGTATCAAGTATAGTAGATTTGGGTGTTACCATATCACAGGATTTGAAATTCTCTTCACATTGTAAAACAGTTGCAGCAAAAGGCTTCCAAATGGTAAATATAATTTTTAGAACCTTTGTTTCTCGTGACCAAAACTTTCTAGTGCGTATGTACAAAACATACGTTAGACCTAAGTAGAATATGCTACAGAAGTCTGGAATCCATATCTGTTAAAAGACATTGATTTGCTGGAGAGGGTACAGAGATATTTCACTCGTAGATTGCCGGGTTTGAAAGATCATTCATATACTGATAGGTTGGTACGTTTGGAGTTACAATCGTTAGAAGAACGACGGTTACTACGCGATTTGATTATGGTGTACAAGATCATCCATGGTTTGGTGGACATACCAGTTGGCGCTCTTTTTGATTTAGCAAATGTGGGACGTACTCGGGGTCATAACTTAAAATTATGTTGCCACTATACTCGTACAGACACACGAAAGCATTTTTTCTGTAACCGGGTTGTTCGTTTCTGGAATGAACTCTCAGTTGAAGTGGTTAACAGTCAGAGTTTATCAGCGTTTAAGGCTAGTCTAGCAAAAATAGATTGGAGTAGAAGCTTGCAGAGGTTTCGATAGCGACCTACGATTGGTTTCCTTTCGTATGGTCAGGTAACGATGAGCAAGGCTGGGTGTGTAGCCGGACAACCGGCCCGGCCTGGCCTGTGCCTGTGCCTGGTCTTTGCTTGGTGTTGCTTTGGACCTTTCTTTCATTCTGAATAAACTTACTTACTTACTTAAATTTGAGTGAATAAGATAAGACTAAAAAGTAAAAAGTGATGGGACATTTTATGGTATTGGTGCTGTTTATAAAGAGGATTCCGCGACTTGTTCAATATTCTATTCTTTACAGTCCCCAGTTTCCGTCAAAATGTCCAAAACTTGGACATTAGTAAGTATCTCACGGTTAAGGCTTGGTAGCCCAGCCCCTCCCTCTTGTCCGCTGGTTCATAATAGCATTTGTGTCGAATAAACTAACTAACTGTCTGCATTTCAGTTCCGCTTGTAAGACAGCAAGCAGAGCACATTCGGTGTCACACCGATTTTGACGTGGGCGAGTACCATGGCCGAATGAACGTTGACATTTGGGACACAGAAACTTGGAAACACCATTTGAGCGAAAATCAGGCACTCGCTTTTGCTCTCTTACTGCATAGTTCTGTATTATGGCCTCTCAATTGTGCGTTCAGGTGATCGTGTTGACGGCGCAAGTGTTCTGGGACATGCTCAACCACGGATTCTTTACGTTGCAACGGGCAAATCTACTAGTTTTTGACGAATGCCATCACGCTTTGCCAAAAGGTCATCCTTACCGGCAAATCATGAAACACTACGCCGAATTACCGCAAGGTGTGTCAAGATTATGCTTCTCTGTCAAAAGTGCAAGAATTAGTTTGCAGATGCAAGTCGTCCACGCATTCTTGGTTTGACAGCGTCGGTTATCAGCAGTAAAACAAAGCCTGAGCGCTTAGAACAGTTGATGCGAGAATTGGAGTCGGCCTTGCATTGCTCCATCGAGACGGCCAGTGATCTGGTTTCGGTGGCCAAATACGGAGCTAAGCCACAGATATACGTGGTCCACTGTGAAACGTTCGCCGTTGACCGGTTTCCTCTCTGCGACCGAGTCTTCCGTTGGATCGAGTATGCACTGCATTTTTGTCGGTCGGCCGACTTTCACCCGGACCTCGACATCGACCCGACGCGTCCAGTGGTGGAGGCCTTCAAACGCACACAGGACATTCTCACTCAGCTGGGGCCCTGGTGCGCCTGGAAGGTACTAAGTTGGCCTCCCTCTCGACGCACCATCGCTGCTTGCTTCCTGTTCAGGTTTGTCTTCATTGGGAAAAACAACTGCAGAAGTTGAATAAGCACGTGATGACCGACGAGCAGCAGCTGTTCATTGAGCTGGGCATCACGTACATTCGGTTGGCCAAGAAGTGTCTTGGCAGCAGTGCAGTTGGCGTCCGCTCCTTGTCCGAGGCTCTCTCATTGCTGCCGGACAAAGTAAAACGGCTCTTGGACATTCTCAAGCAGTTCAGTCCGGAGGAAACCAAAGAGAAGGCTGATTTCTCCGCTATTATATTCGTGGAACAGCGCTACGTCGCCTATGTGATGAAGGTATAGGCATAGGTTTCTCTTGCAGGTCACAACTATTAGTTGTTGTGTTTGGCAGGTGTTGCTCAAATGCGTGATCAGATGGGATCCCAAAACCTACGGTTTCCTCAACGTCGACTTCGTAATCGGCTATAGTGGTTACAACCTACCGACAGAAGAGCAGATGGCCTTGCATCGTCGTCAGGAAGAGGTAAGCTGACTTGTCTTTACTTGCTCCGTCTCCGATGGCATGTTGAAGCGTTATTCAGGTGTTGAAGAACTTTCGCTGGAAAAAGCTGAACTTACTTGTAGCCACCAGTGTATTGGAGGAAGGTGTTGATGTTCGGCAATGCAACGTGGTCATTCGTTTCGACAAACCCAAAGATTATCGGGCTTACGTTCAATCGAAAGGTCTGCTTCGTTTTTCTCTGTGCCGCCCAGTGATTTCTGTTTAGGTCGTGCGAGAAAAGCCGGCAGCATGTTCATCGTTTTGGTCGAGGCCTCTGATGCCGACCAATTTGCCAGAGAGATGGTCGACTTCGACAGGATTGAGAAGGCTCGTTGAACTCTGGTCTGGACGTTGACTCGCCAGTGCAACAGTTTCTTTAGATTCTGATGCGTCACTGCCACACCAAACATAATCCTCCAGCAGAAGAAATCGATGCAAATCTTGCCGACCAAATGGAACCTCCGTACGCCCCAAATCCTCCCCCGGGAGTGACAGTAGAAGGAAAGCCGCGTGTTACTTTGTCCTCCGCTATTGCCTTAGTTAATAGGTGAGAAAAACTGCTGTGGACAGTTTGATTGCTACGGTTTGTTTCCAGGTACTGTGCAAAACTTCCAAGTGATATTTTTACCAGACTTGTTCCCCGCTGCGAGATTGACTTTATTGATGGGTCTGATTCTACTTTGTACAGAGCATCGATGTTGCTGCCGATCAATTCGCCGGTCAAGGAGAAAATCATTGTACTGAACTTTGCTGGCTCTGGCGTATCGACAGTTGTTGGTTGCAGGGAAAAGCTATGCCAAACAGAAAACTTGCTCAGATGTCGTGTGCACTTGCAGTGTGTCGTGTGTTGCACGAACGAGGCGAACTTAACCACCACTTGCTTCCGATCGGCAAGGAATCGGTGGTAGAGTTACTGCGTCAGCTAGGCGACGATACTCTCGAAGAATGGATCCCAGGCACGCGAGCCCGTCCTGGCTCTACAAAGCGCAAGCAGTACTACGACAAGAAGGTCAGTCAATTCAGCTGCACTAAAGTCCATTTCAAAATTCAATGCATTCTGTGTTTTTTGTGAATAACTTATTATCGGCGAGTCGGAGTGCTTTTGGCCTCACGACCAAAGTTGTAGACAATGTTGAGATATGTGCTGTGGTGTAACCTAATCTCCGCAACGTTCCCTTGTTACGCTAATTTGCGCAATGGAAAAAATCGGCTGTTTCTGTAGTTGGGCTGAATGCGATTTTTTAGTGAATAAAAATTTTCGTTTCGAGACCTCAAAATACAGTAATTCAGTGATTACGAAAATATCAGAAATGGATTCCCTGACCATGAAAACCCTTAATGGCTATTTTATCTAGCATTTCTTTGTGGCCCCCCAGAAGTCTGAAAATTGGCAAAAAACTGACATTTTTCGCATTTTCGGTTAACTTTGATTGTGTATATCTCTGGAACTGTTTGACCTAGAATCAATATGAACGCATTTTTGAAATCCCCATGGTCTTTATATTCTGTTTCACTAAAAATCGCATTCAGCCCAACTATAGAAAAAGCCGATTTTCCCCTTGCGCAAATATCGGTTATAAGGGGACGTTGCGCAGATTAAGTTACACCTCGGTACAGAGCTCGACCTTGTCTACAACTTTGGTCATGAGGCCCAAAGCACTCCGACGCGCTGATAGAAGTTATTCACAAAAACACAGAATGCATTGAATTTTGAAATGGACTTTAGGTTTCGCTGAATCCAGTAGGTTCTCATCTGATCTTATTGTCATTCTGCATGAGTCAACTAACGTTACGCTGCTGATTAAAAATCAGAATGCACAGAACATTGACCCCATCTGTGGAGGGAACCGCATTGTCTTGCAGCTTGTCTGCTTGTCTATCGGTTGCAGTTGTTTAGGTGGCTGACGTGTTGTTAAATTGCAATCCGAAGGCTGGAGGTGAGTGTTACATTCATGTGATAGAGTTAAAGCTGTCAAAGGCTGCTACCAAGGAAACCAACCCAAAAAATCGTCGGGTCGTTGATCCTTCGGCGTCTTCTCGTATGATAGGAATCCTGTCTGCCAATCCAGTGCCTAAGGTGGGCAGCGGTCTGTAGTTTGCGCTGTTTTGCTGCCAGTCACATCGTTTAGGTGCCTTCCTTTCCCGTCTTTACTCGCAACGGAGAGGTGTCAGTTAGAATCTGGATGTGTTCTCGTCTCAACGTCACTGCCGACCAACTTACTCAGATCTCACAGTTCCATCAATACATCTTCGCTGATATTCTACGCCTGGACAAGAGCTGCATGCGTTTCTTGCCCGACGACGCCGCCTGCTCACTTTTCGTTGTTCCGTTGCAGAAGGTGACAGGTGAGGAGGCTTTGCGTGAGGATTGTGTTTAATTGGTCGCTCGACCTGCAGCCGACACCGGAGAGTCTATAGTCGTGCTGGATTGGAAGTTTCTGAACCAAATCGTACGCAGTATCGGTAAAACGCCCACTCCGAGTCCGGACGAGGAACGCCGCCATTTCCAGATGCAAAATGCAAGGTGCTCATTGGGCCAAGTGCAGACCGAACTTAACCGACGGTTTAGATACGAAGATGCAGTGGTGATGCCCTGGTACCGGAACCAAGACCAACCTCATTACTACTACGTCGCTGAAATTTGCCATCATCTCAAACCTGACAGCAATTTCCCGGACGATGAATACATCAGCTTCAACGAGTATTTCAATCAGAAATACGGCTTGGAAATATTTAATCAGCACCAGCCACTGCTGGACGTTGACTACACCTCAGGACGGTCAGTAGCCCCGCTAGCTAGACTTGTATAAAAATTTTTGAAGGCCTGTTTTTATTTTCCTTCCCAACCTATTTTCAGACTTAGAATATGCATAAACTAGTCAGACTGTTAATTAATATCTGAGGCTAAATTCCACGATTTTGTCATTCATTTTCCAGACTTTGAACAAATATTTTATAAATAGGCCTTCAAAAGCCCTTTTTAAAAAGGTTTTCTACTGCTAAATTGGGTTTCAGACTGAATCTGCTCACTCCTCGCTTTGTCGGCCGGCACGGTCGCTATTTGAAGTCGGTGCTCGAGCGTCCCGCCATGAACAGCATTCAGAAACAAATTCTGGTTCCTGAATTAGTTCAAGTGCACTCTATTCCTGCATCTGTCTGGAGCATGTTGGTTCTCGTGCCCAGTGTGCTTTACCGGTATGTACGCACATGAAATGTATGACCTGTGCGCTTGTTTCTTGCTAAAGCCGTTCCATTCACTCTGGATTGGCTACAAAATGCCGAAAGGTAATGAAATACCGAAAGTCAAAGTGCCGAATGGGTACGAAATGCCGAATCCCCAATACCCAGTACTTGCGTAACTGAGCCAAAAATTGCATTACAGTGAACAGGTACATTCTAGCGGTGTACACAGGATTTTTTCACAGTAATTATAATTTTGAAGAGGCCTAGTTGGGTGGGCCATTGTCCAACCAGGGCGAGAAAATTTTGAAAAATTAGCCTTTAACAAAGCATTTAGAAGCCGTTCAAGAGGGTAAAATATACAAAAATTAACAGTCCGTACGTGATCTACGTATGACACTGTATGACAGTGTTTCTCATTTTCGGCGGATTTTTTCTTCTTACACCACCGGAAAGGGGTGTACGCGACCCGCACCCCTGGGTACGTACTAATACATTGTGTATTACTAAAAATGACAAATTTCAACTGAATCACAAACGTTTGTCTTAGATAAGAACAGAGAAATTGAACTAATTACTAGGGTACTACTTAGAAAAGCGGATAGTATAAGACATTCTTAACCTTTAGTTTATTAACGCAAAAACGGCTTTCTATACCTACTGGGTAACAGGTCAGTTTTTCAGTTCAACAGCTTTATAGGTCCAAATTAGTATTGGGTATTGGGGCATAAAAAACCCAATACCCAATAGCAATACCTGGAAAACACCCCAATCCACACTTGTTAGGTTGAATTTTCTGCTGTTGGCTGACGAGCTGAGACGTCGAGTTGAAGGCGAGGCGTTCGGACGACAGTTAGAGCTGCCTGCAGAGTTCGAATGGGATCCACTTGATTATGGCTTCGGGTCTCCGGATGCAGCTACCTGCGATATGCTGGATTCGATCGATGGATACAGGATAGCTGATGCTGATTCTTACGAAAAACGAACTAAACAAATCGCAGATGATGCCGACCGAGCACGAAGTGAGCTTATTTTTTAGCATTTTATATCCATCCATATCGTATGTGTCTTAATTATACAATAGCTAGCGAGACTGAATGACCGTCCAGAGACTTTTTGTCCATCCCTGGCTATTAGCCGTAGTTAACGAAGCATAGCAAACTTTGGGCATATATCATTGGTTTGCTAAGCTCAAGAAAGGATATGTTCTGTAAGAGGGGCAACCGCTAACGCCCCCTCATCCGGATGGTGTGTGACCATCCTGTGATGTGCGAAGTCGGGGGGGGGAATCGCTAACGTCCACGAATTTCTAAAATTCTCTTCCATAATGCCTTCTGTTTGCCCTCTACTAAACAATAGTGCGTTTCGTAGTACTGGCAGACACAGCACAGGTTATCGAAATTTATTGCCACTATATGTATTGTACAGAGACTAGTATTTGTAAGATTTCATTGCAGTGGTAAGGTGTTGATTGATTACAGCGAACGATGGTCTTTGTGCGGGTTCACTATTCCAACATTTTTGCATAACTTGACCGACAGCCGGGGGCATTCCTTCTGGCGACGACATACGGTACTGATTTTTGACAATATCACGACGAACATCTTGGTTAGTCATTCCCGGATACGGCTCTTGTCCATCGGCAAATATCTCCCACATAAGCACTCCGAAGCTCCATACGTCGGTTTGAATCGAAAATACGTCTGCAATACAACCTACGTACTGTACGTACGTGCGCCACTGACTGAGCCTTACTGTTAGTGAGGCTTTCGGGCGCCAGCCATTTGATGGGTAGTTTTGTCCTCTGCGCTTCTTTCAAGTAGGCTTCCGGTGTGCTCAGGCCGAAATCTGCAATCTTGACTTGTTGTTGCGGGCCGAGTAAACAGTTTCTGCTGGCGATGTCTCGATGGGTGACGTTCATTTTCTCCAAGTAACTCATGCCACAAGAGGCTTCAAAGCAATATCTCATTTTTGGGCTAACTTCTATTCTGTTGGCTCGCAGATGTTTGAGCAGCGACCCGCCAGGCATAAACTCCATAACAAGCATGAGAGGCTCTTGTAAGACGGCCATTCCATACACGCGCACTACGTTCTTGTGCTGCAGACGTCGCATCACTCTGAATTCAGTAATAAAGTTGAGGCGCGCTTTGCGGCTGGCGGCGAAATGTTGGTTCATAATCTTGACTGCCACCTCGTACTCGTGTCCGATCAGCACTAACTTTGCCTTGTTCACCTGGCCAAAAGACCCTTCCCCCAATTTCTGTTCCGTTTTGATTTGGTCGTGACTGAACTGCCACGGACTCCGTTGGATGGCTCTCTTCAGTACAGTGGCGCCTTGCTTGCTCAATGGCTTCTCTGCTTCTTTGTACCAATGCAACAGATCGCTGACTGTTTCGAATGTGTGGTCCCCGATGTGCACGTTTCCTAAACACGCTTTTCACTACCTACTCTACGTACGTACGTACGCTGCCAGACAACAAAAAAACACCTTTGGGCGTGTGCTCGACCAAGTAATGTTTGACCGGTCCCTCTGTTCTCACAGAAATCGTGTATCTCTTCTCGTTCTCCACTTCCGTTTCCCTTACCAGATAGTCGCCGTCCCTCTTCAGTTTGTGCTCTATTTCGTCGCGCGGCAGGAATCCATGGAAAAATATCTCTTGCTCCAGAGGTACTTGGCGCTTCTCTCCGACTCGCACGATGTGTGCTCGATTGGCTCCCAGCAACTCTTTGTTCTTGTACGGCTTGTATTGCTCTACGTTCTCCACCATCAGAATAGACTGCGACCCTCCCGTGGCTGTCCTCTCCGTCCGCGAACCCCGTCTCGAGCTTTTCTCCACATGCACGTGTCCCTTTCTTTTCTTGGCTCCCTTCCTGCTCGTATCTTCAGAAGCTGAGTCGGTGTTGGTGGCCAGCATCTGCGATCTCGTAGAATCAGGCTGCGCCGCCGTCTCTTCGGTGTAGGTGGTGTGGCTGCGCTCCGTCGATAGGGTTGACTTGGCGCGCTTCTTGCTCGGCTCTCTCTTCGTTGACATACGGAGGTTAGTAACGCAACTCTACACAAATACTACACTACAATCTCTCTACTAAAATTTGACTATCACTTTAAAACTGTCCATTCATCGTGCAACCAATCAGACAGGATCATTTTATGTATTCTGCTCATTAGAGCGCCAACTGGTATTCGGGTTGTTTTTCAGGTATTACGGGTTTTGTCCGCCAATACCCAATACTTATTCAGACCGTATAAAATCTTCAGAACTTTGAAACATGACTCAGTAAATTACGTTAACTGAAAGCATTGGAAAGCCATTTTTTCGCCAATCACTCAAAGTTAGTAGAATTTGTGCCATAATATCTTAGCGGATAGTCTCGTCAGCTCTTTACATAGTGATTAGGTCGCTGTCCTGTGTCATCGGTGCCAGCATCTACGAGAGCATTTGTTTGTGAGATGTGACTGGAATTAGACGGCACAAAGCACAACCCGTACCACCGAAAGCGAAATAAATATAGAGAAGATAAATGGGTACCATCGTCGGGTGGTAAGCTATACGTGCCTTTAACTATAGAACGCTTGGGCACTCCTCTCGCAAGAACCACCCAGGTGGTGTCAGTCAGGACCACTCGCAAAGCCTTACCGAATGATCTGTTACATGTATGATTCCGCTGTACAATACATAATTTTGCAGACTGAGTATTTTTAAATACATAATTTATATCAGACTTTGAAGCTTTCGGTTCGTGTGGTTGTAGCTAATCTGCGTGGCCGCATTGATTAGCTAGTAGTTGTACGTATATTTCAGATGAGCAGGAAGACGGTTTCCAGATAGGGTTCTGGGATCCGTCGGTGGTGGAGAGCAGCAGTTGGTCGTCGTCTCTGCCGCCACCACCGTCAGTGGAGCGCCCCGTGATCAGCGACACGGTCGGACTGTCGACCACCAGTCAGTACGCCGTTCCCGACGACTTTGACGACGATGAAATCATGTTTGACGTCGAGTTCAGTCGTCACGTGATGAAATATCAGAGCCAAAACCATAAAGGTGCGCTTGTAGTTTTGTGTATTTCGTTGCCCATGCTCTAATATGTACGTGTTAGTGTTTTAGAGAAAAATCCCTTCCAGCCCAGGTCAGATATAGAGCCGACAGGATGGGAAGTGGGCGATTTGCCCAGCTTGCCAATGGGTGACATGGGACTACAGATTTTGTCGATCGGTGGAAATTTCGACTCATCGGCTCTTCTGCAAGACATCGCTTCGGTTGAATTGAGACGCGACCGACACTTAATAACACAAGCCGAGAACAGCACCGACCAACCGAATCAACAGAGGAAACCGGAGCCGATTTCTCGCAAGGTTTGTGTTTTTCTTCCCACGATTCAGTGCAGTAGCTCGAAAAATGCTTTCCCTTTGCCACTTTGTGCCAAGTTTGAGCGTTTCTGATTTTCAAAAGGTTGCAATTTTTATCGGGCGTATGGTGGGATTGGACACCAGATAACGTATCAGATATGTACAAGGAGAGGCGGTGTGCTGCCGTTCCATTCCATAATCCCATCTACATGCTTACTCGATCTCTGTTCATATGCCAGATTTAGATGTGGCTGGATCAAATGGACATGATGGACGACGTAGACCGTCGGAAACAAGAGGAGACGGTGGACCTTTCCGACTTCGAGGGTGTCGATTCGGACAGTGAAGAGCTGGCTCAGAACCACGTCGGCCAACAGTCTCTCACCTTGGACAGTTTGTCAGAGGTTGTGAGAGGGGTGAAAATTTGCGATCAGAATCAAATAATCGACCTGGCGGTGGCTGACGTTAAGCCCATGCTGCCGTCCCAAGAGGAACTGCAGCAGTTGGAGCCTGATGATGAAGCTGCCGATGAGGTTGGCATCCGCTCGCAACCTCTTCTCCAGCCGGCCGAGCCGGTGCGACCACCTTTGGTTGACAGCGTCATCGAGCACCCAGCCATAAGCTCGTTCGAAGCTGATAAGGTGGCAACCAATTTGTACGGACCGTCACCCAGCATCTTACTTCAGGTAAGCACTTCTCAACCAGCCTGAAGCGTCTTGAAAAGTCAGTCAGATTTTGAGGTTACTCAAGGAATGCTTAGGTCTTCTTGTAATTGTAACATTATTATGACCTTGTTTGTCCAGTTCTCTGGTTGTTTGCGGCAGTGAATAGAAAAACTTAGAAGAGTTGTTTGTTTTCCTGAACTGGCCAGTCTTTGCTTTAATTTTTGAAAAGTTTTGGGCTAACAGTGAAAGATCGGGTCGTAGTTTTCGCATTGGTTATGAAAAGCGAAACAGTTCTATCTTTCTTGTGGTTTGTTGTTTGCAGTGTTTGACCATGTCGAATGCGAACGACGGCATAAATCTGGAGCGACTGGAGACAGTGGGGGATTCGTTTCTGAAGTACGCCACCACGGTCTACCTGTTCCACAGCTACCCTTACATGCACGAGGGCAAGTTGTCGTTTCTGCGCAGCAAACAGGTCAGCAACTTCAAGCTGTACGCGCTGGGCAAAGGCAAGGGCATTCCGCAACTGATGGTGGCGGCCAAGTTCGAGCCGCAGGACAACTGGCTGCCGCCCGGCTACGTCTGTCCCAACCAAAACAACGCCGTCAACCAAGCCAACGTGCAGGAAGACGACGAACAGATGGAAGACGCCATCGAAGGCAAAGTGACGCAGCTCCGACAGAAAGTGGGTACTCCGTTCTTGTCAGATACACTTGATGCCGCTCTCGTGCTTATTTAAGGCAAAACTGGCGTTTTTTAGACTTTTTTCCGGGGACCCCCCTCTCCGAGGTCTCCATATACCCCCTCCGGATTTTTCCGGCCCATGTATCAGTACAGGTACCATTACCACCACATGCCCCGGGGGTACCATATGGTACCGGTACCGTATATGGTGACGGTACCATATATGGTACCACTACCGTCGGTACCATACATGTAACAGGTCATCCGCCGATGGGGGGAGGGGGGTTGGGGGGGGGGCCTGGCGCCGGCCGGGGGGGGGGGGTCTGAGCCAAAATTTTGGGGGAGGGGGTGGGCACTAAAAAAACGCTCAAAAATCGAAAAAAATCGCAATTTTGGCCTAAAAATCGCCAAAAATCGCTAATTTGGGCTGAAATACAGCTGAAAAGTGCTGTTTTGCGGGCGATTTTGGCAATTTTTGTGTGTGAAAGTGTAAAAAATTGCAAAAATTTGCTCGAAAATTTACTTGCCAGAAAAATCGGAGGGGGGTCGGTGAAATCGTCTCGGGGGGGGGGTCTGGCCTAAGTCGGGTGGGGGGCAGACCCCCCAGACCCCCTGTTACATGTATGGTCGGTACCATAAACGGCGTATATATGGGTATACAGTATATGGTGTCGGTACCATAAACGGCGTTAAGTGCCTGACTGTTATATGGTACGAAATCTGAACAGAGTGGTACCATGGTACCGGCACTATATATGGTATGGCCATGGTATCCCTACGTATTTTGGTCAAGACAGACAGCTTGTCTGCTACAGCAAATGCAGTGGTGGTGTGAGTGTAAGAGAGTGGTGGGTGGTGTTGCAGGTGCGTCCGCAGACGGGTTGGGACGAGGTAGACCAGGAAGACTTCAAGCGTTCGTTCAAGAACGGTGTGGAGACCTACGACCTGACCAAGTTCCAGCGACGACCGCAGGGGTTGCTGGACTTGGCTGAGCTGCCATACAACATGCTCACGCAGCAGAGTATCGCCGACAAAAGTGTGGCCGATGCTGTGGAGGCTCTGATCGGCGCTTATTTGCTCACCTACGGCCCCGTCGGTGCCTTGCGCTTCATGGACTGGCTTGGACTGAGAGTCATTCCACCTGACGTATGCACTTCTTTCAATTATCTTCCAACGCATCTATGATCAGGTCTATGATTTTCAGAGTGGAAAGTTTGCATTAGCAGATCCTTTGCTTCACGTTATAGACAACCCTGCAGAAGAACTGGACATGCTCTGGCAGAAACATAACTTCAGTCAGTTGGAGTCTATTATTGGCTACCAGTTTAAGAATCGCGCTTACCTGGTGCAAGCCTTCACTCACGCTTCCTACTACTACAACCGATTTACTGACTGCTATCAGGTATGTAAGCGTTTCTGCCCGATTCCTCCGTTCCCATTTCCTTTGTTTTAATAAAATTCTCGTCTCTTATGAGTATGTGAATTGCATTTTACGAGACTTGTTAAGTTGGTTTCTAAATTCAATTGTGTATGCTGTTGTTGCGATTTTGCTGTGTGTGTGCTGGTTATACGTATGTGTAGTTGTTTCTAACACAGAATCAAAGCCTAGCGTTATGCTAGCATGGAAAGGAAAGCAAACCTTAAAGCATTCTAAAATGCAGTTCACATACTCATAATAGACCCGAATTGTATTCAAACAACAGTAAACTGGAAACGGAGGAAACGAGACTCCTAGCGGAGTTAGTGGGATCGGAGGAAGCGGGAACATGCCGCTCAAGTTTTGAGTTGCAGTCAGTCTGTTCAATATTGATGGCGGTATTTCGAAAGAAAGTTTGAAGGGCGTGCAAAAAGTGCAGTGTATGACCAAAAATACATAGAATGTGCGACTCGGTTCAGCGGCCGGCCGAGTGTCGTTGTGCTGCTCCGTTACAATTTAATGCATTCGTAGTGAGACGTAGCATGGACTTCCGATTTTGTAGCGTTTGGAGTTTCTCGGCGACGCCGTGTTGGATTACATGATCACACGACACCTGTACGAAGACAAACGGCAGTATTCTCCCGGTGTCTTGACCGACCTCAGGTCTGCACTCGTCAACAACACCATCTTCGCCTCTCTTGCCATCAAACACCGTTTCCATAAGGTTCTCTTGCCACTTTCAATTGCTCGTCAGCTCAATCAGCCGGTTGCAGTACTTTCTGGCGCTTTGTCCCGGTCTGTTTGGCATGATCGAGAAATTCGTAAGGTTGGTGGAGGAGAAGCAAGTAGACGCGGCTAACTTCAACGAAGAGGTGAGGAGGCGTTGTGCTGAGCGGTGCCGTGCTAGTAGTGGTTGCAGCTGTACATGGTGACCGAAGAGGAAATAGAGGAAGGCGAAGAAGAGGACATCGAGGGTGGGTGACGCGTCTGTTCGGTAGTCTGTCCAACGTTCTGACCGGTTTAGTGCCGAAAGCCATGGGCGATATATTCGAGTCGGTGGCCGGAGCGATTTTCTTGGACAGTTCGTGCTCGCTGGACACAGTCTGGCGCGTGTTCTACCGTCTCATGGGAGATACGATCGAAAAGTGCTGCGCTAATCCGCCTCAGTCGCCCATCCGCGAGTTACTTGAACTGGAGCCGGACCGGGCAAAATTCGCGTGCGTTTTTAATGCAAGTCGGTCATTAATTTCTGCGCGCACTGAGGGGCGTTTCAGCAAATTGGAGCGCATAATCGAGACAGGAAAAGTGCGGGTAACGGTGGACGTCTACAACAAGTGTCGCTTCACCGGCATGGGACGCAACTACCGCATTGCCAAGTGCACGGCGGCCAAGCGCGCGCTGCGCTACTTGAAAGCGCTGAAAGCGCAGCAGGAAAGAGAGAAGAGCGAATCCGGTTGATTGTCGTGAGTCATGTTTTGTTTGCATTATAAAACTCCTTTCTTCATACAATATAAAAGCATCATCAGTCAACAACAAACACGTGATGCTACAAGAGATGCTAAAGGGTATTGGAATGATGGCCGATAATCCACGAACCGAATACGTACGTACGTAGCCACACTAATTACACACGCCTCTCAGACTAGACACGTCCCTGCTTCTGCGGGTGAAACTCCTTTAAGCGAAGGAGCGACACCTGCCGAACTGGGCTCATCTCTTCATCAACATTTGCATTGCTACTCATGTCACAATAGGCGCTTACACAGACAGCTACATGAAATGGCTGGCGACTTGAGTTAATGTTGCAACGGCGACGCACTACGCTCGGTACTCGGTCTGACTTGAAACATTTAACCAAGTCGCTTCTGTTCTGAGTGATTGGATCTAGTCGGTCCAGTTCAACCTAACCGTGAACATGGCACACACTGATTGCATAAAAGGATGCACGTTGACAGGAAAGACCTTGTTGGCAAGTAAAAACCAAGACAGTTGAGCACACGCTAGTATGAATCACCTTTAGTAGCGACCAGTGAAGCCGTACCTCTGGAATTCCGGGCATGAGTCGTAATAACCCTAAACATGCAGTAATTAGATGCAGCAGTGCTACAATGCTAGCGGAGAACATCCGAACGGAGCACACCTGATTGTTATAATATGAGGACGAGGAGCCGTTCCTACCACCATTGCTACTGTTACTGTTAGACTGAGCCAGATTCCAGTAAGAACCGTACAACGAAAGACGAGCACCGTTCTAAAAGCCAGTCACACACACAGTTAGCCTCAGACCAACAAGTTAGTGGCATTCCAGTGACAATCAATCAGTCCGACCGACCTGGTTGTACTGAGACATCTCAGACGAGAGTCGGGCCGCCTTCTCTAAGTGATCTTCGTAGCTGCTGTGCACCGGAGCAAAAGCCCTGCCGTCTTTCTTGTGTCGAGTGGCCTGCGCCTGAGGCAGGCCGTGCGCCACCGGCATGTGTCTGAAGTGGTAGCCGGGGTCGTACTTGCTGCGCAGTCGCTTTCTCGTCCGTCTGCAAAGACAGTGCTCTCTCTGGCTTGGCTCTACCGACCGAGCGCATTACCTGCGTTTGCAGCAAACCACCAGACCAATGACTAGCAGCAGCAGCAACCAAACGCCAACGATGGCCGTTGGGATGATTATGGCTAACTCTGAAACTCTCGTGTGTACAGTTGCAGGGCAGAGAGAACGCACTGCTAGAATCGGATTCACCAGAGGTGCCTCTGGTGTTGAAGCGTCCGGTCGGTCTTCCACCAGGTGCAGGTCTGGCAAACACTTCCGGTCGTCTGCTGGTGCCGGTCACAATCACAGGCGGCGGTCGCGTAGGCACAGGTGGTCTGGTAACTCTGCGCGGCGTTGTGAACACAAACAACGGTCTGTCGGAGGACTTGGGAGTGTCTGTAGCAAGAGTATCTGCTGGCTGAGTGATCACCTCAGCAGGGATCACAGTGAAGACCGGTGGTGGCTGGGTGCGTTCCGGTGCCGGCGCAAAGATCTCTGGCAGTCGTCTGGTTGTGGCCAGTTGTCTTGTCTGTGTGGTGGTCAGTTGCAGTGGTGGTCGAGTGATGAACGGAGGCGGGGCAGCGGTCACGAAGGGGGCCCGAGTGGGCGCCGTCCGAGGTCGCGTGGGCAGTGTGGGAGGCGGTGTTTGTCTGGAACTGATGACCAGAGGTGGTCTGGGCCGGGTGCCCGGTCGACTTTGTGCTTCCCCTAAACCAGGTGGAGGCGTCAGTCTCGGTCTTGGCTCAGACGTTTGCAATGGTGGTTCGGGGCGACTGGGAATTATGATTCCCGGCCGACCTCCAGTGTTTGTAGGTCGACCGCCAACAACGACCGATGGAGTTCCAGAGAACAGCTGCGGAATAACCGTAATAAACGGAGGAAAGGTGACACGGAATCCCTCTGGTGCTCTGGACTCTGTTCTGGCAGGTGCTCTTCGGGTAGTCTGTGTTTGTCTAGTAGTGGTGGTGGTAGTGATGGCGGGTGTGGTGATGCGCTCAGTTGTAGTGTCGGCCTCGGTGAACACCGGAACTGAAAGACAGTAAGAGGTTTTGCTCCCAAACAAAAAGAAGGCCACAGTCGAGAAGTGAAAGTGAGAAAGGATGCAGTGCAGACAGTTTAGAAATCGTACGTATCGGTGCTTCCTGGTCGCAGTAAGGCGGCAGCATGGTTATGTCCGGACAAGCATTGACCCGTTCGGTGTCGACCCGGAACACCCAATCTCCCGGCTGCTGTATGTTGCTCAGTTGTGTCAACTGTCGGATGCCTTCTGTTCCCGAACCCGGCAGTACGACCGAGTTGTCACTTTCTGCCGACATAATGCTGGCCTGAAATTAAGCGCCATCTCCTTTCACAAAAGGCATTCTGTTTGCGGTGACCTGCTTACCTCGGCACCCTCGCTCCAGGGCAGGTCTTTGTATAGAAACTCTACGTAAGTGACCGACTCACGTGCCAAATTGCGACCACCGATAAGATTGGCTTGGAAGGTGTTGCCCGGCTACAGATGGAATAATTTCAATGCACAGCCATAGACAGTCATCACAATACCATGTTGTAGTCATTGCTGACGTTTTCATAAGTGACAGTTACCACTGACTGAGCCACGAAACCGGGCTGAGTGAAATGATCGTTAACTGTTTTCGTGGCTCGAGTTAACACGTCGGAGTCTGAAGTGACAAATCCGTGCACTACGTACAGTAGTAACTAACTGAGTGCTGCACCCGTTGTCTCCTCCACTAAGACGCGTCCGCCTTTCAATATGTTAATTCGTCCAAAGAACGGTGCAAAGCCCTGAACCCCCAAGTTGTCCAAATTCTCTCCGGAACTGTACTGTGGTGGAATGTCGTCCATAGCTATGATTCCATTAGATGTAATCTGAAACGGCAGCTCATCGACAGAAGCAAGTCGGCACACAACTCACAGTTAGACGGTGCACCATTCGACCAAAAATTTTTAATGGCTGACGCAGCTGCCATGCCACCTTTGCGTATTTGGCTTTTGGGAGTTCCTGGTGACCCTCAATCGGGTACAAGAAGGACGCTATAAGCATTTCTTGACATTTCAGAACGGTTGTTTTATGTGTCGACCTTTTTTACCTTTGCATTCGGTAATTCCGTCACCAGAAAATCCTTCTGGACATTGACAGAAATAGCTTCCAGGGGTATTGGTGCAGACAGCATTCTTATGACAGGTACCTGCTTGCGCACATTCGTCCACGTCTAGAGTGCAGTTTGCCTTTATCTCGACTCGACGCAGCTCTGCACACTTACCGGTGCACTGCTGGTGACCGTTGCCTTCATATCCATTCAGACACTGACAGCGCTGCACCGGTTCGCCGCATCGGTCGTACTCCGTGAAGGAAATTGCGTTGTGTGCACAACCGACACCACGCAGTTTACAATCCGGCTCCCCTGCAACGTTTTTCTCTTACCTGATAGCATCTACGTACAGTCTATTCTACATAACAAGATCACACTGCAGAATGCATACTATGCATCTCCGCAATGCAATTTACAAAACAGACTCCCCTTTGTATTGTAAATACTTGCACCTAACCTTCCCTCCATCTGCATCGAAGTGTAAAGACCGGAATCAATTCAATAACAATGTAGGCGGACTAGGTAAAGCTAATGATGAGTAACATACGTATTTGGCAGAACGGAGGATCGACCCAACATTTCGCACATTGTTTCGATGCGCATTGCCCTGAAAACTGACGCATGTGCATGTGACGTAGAGTGATGTATCAACTAACCGTTGACAGGGTCGCATTTTCCACTGGCACAGTGACAACAGCCCTCGCAGTCGTAGCCCCATTCAGTGTTGGAGCAGGCTAAAAGAGTTAATGGTAGGTAAACGGCTACTGTCTACGCTGCCGTACGTACGTTCATCGCAAGTGTCGCCCTTGATGCCGGGCTTGCACCGAGCAACCTTGTCCATGTCAATCTGAAAGACCCACTCTCCGGGAATGCCGGTGTTGCCGTACTCTTCCAGGTACATGATGTTGCCGGTGCCAGAGGTGGGCAGAGCGTAGTGCTCTTTGTTGTTGCCTTTGTTGAAGCCAGCCTGAAGCAGTCTGTCGTAGTATTACTGCAACGAGTGCGGAGTGCAGTCAAGGTTAGTGAACTCGGGCCGCGTAGGAATTGGCCAAGTGCGCTCGACATTGTGTCATCCCGAACGGGACAACTTTCAATGGCTGATGTCACTTTACACTGGCTATTACGCAACCGTTGCCACCATTATATCCTAACCGGGAGACCCAGATAGATTACCTCTGCCCCCTGCGTCCAGCCGATATTACTGTAAATGAAGTTGGCAAAGGTGCCGTTGTCCGAAATGAAGATGGCCGCTTGGAATGTGTTGGTATTCTGAAGTGCAGAACAAACGTAACCTTCAACGGCCGCAGCCAACTACAGTACGTACGTCCTCAGGGAGCAGGTTGTTGCCCAACGGCTGCATGTTCTCCCAAGTGACCATTAAGCAGGACTTGGGTTTGGTGTCTTTGTCGTACTGGTAGCGGATTTCGCTCTGTCCTCGCTCCAGAATTCGGCCATCTAAACATAACAGTGGGCGCGGTTTTTGTAGTGGCAGCAGCAAGAAACGCACCGAGTATTTCTCTGTAGTATACATGACCGCCTTTTCTCAAATCGTTTCGATTCCAGAAAGGTGCGATTAGTTCGAGCGGTCCCCCAAGGGCTTTCGGTTTGTAAGTTCTGGCTGCTGATTCAAAGCCAATGGCACCATTGCTGAGCACCTGAAAAAGTCGTCAATTTTTCTGCATACAAGGTCAACCGGCTTTGGCAACCCGGTTGAGCGTAACCTTGCACGGTCTGTCTCTCAGCTGTTGTCAAAGATTTATGGGTCTGCTGTTCGCTCAAGCCTCAACAAAAGCCTGTGCTTCACTGCGCTTCTAGCAACGCATCTCTAATGCAAACTAAGAACCTCTAGAAGAATTTTGATTTCGATAACTTAGAATAATGGTGCCACCGATCGTCAGACAAACGAGCGTGCTTTAATTTCCGTCTCAGTTTTACAGCCGTCTTTCCGTGCCGCAATCAATCGACGCTGTTCCCTACATTTGAAGCTTAAGGGACCTATTTGACAAATACAAGATAGACTCCACAGCATCATTATACATGTACATACATGAAGGTCCCATAATCAAAACTGCAAGCCAAATGGTGACTTACATAAACTGTATCAAATTTTTTGCCATACAGAGTGAGAGGGTAGGTAAGAGAGACCCGTTTGCCGACGTCCACCTGCCGTGGAATTTCAATATCACCCTCTTCTGCGCCATAATTGAACAAACGACTCGAAAACAACGGTGCCGTCACTTGAATCTGAATCTCAGTGGGCAACGCTTGTCGTCTCTCGCGCTCGATGTAATCGCCTCGCGCCTCTATCCTCCTCAAAATTTCTTCTGAAACAAAGTACAGTATGTTGCACGTAATCTGGCAGAGACGTCCCATTCCAAACTACAATACAAGGATGCTTTGCTTTCACAGAAATGACCTTTCGTTTGCAAATTTAAGTCAAACAACGTGCGCTGAAATGAAGCAATTCACCTAAGTTGACAGCACCTTTTCAAGGTCTTTCTCAAGAACCTTCGTGCCACGTGCACTTAGACAACTCTATGATGCGCCATTTTTGTTCCTCTACGGTTTCGAGTGGCACGCCGAGAAGAACCTGCACGCCGATAGGTCATTCAATGCGGGACACTTTGTGTGCCTGTTGGTCAACAATACCTCTAACCCAAATTTCGACAGGCCCGTGGTTTCTGCACATGCACGGTTGCCAGCAATTGTGGTTGCCATCAGTGCTCCGTTCTGCTTACTGACGCATACCACGCCGTCAGAAGGTGAGAAATACAGAAAGACTTACCTCTGGTTCTTAGTGCGCAGCAGACTGTTGCCAAGGCAGAAAGCGTACAAGTGACGGTCCAAAGGTGCATGATGACTGAGTAAAGTTAGTGAGTAAATCCTCAATAAATTAATCCGTCCGACTAATGGTCGCTGAGAAAGGAAATAAGCGGTGGGCGGTCAATCAGATTCTGACGCAATGGGCCTTTAAGACCATTGTCCAGTTGCGGTGGAGGAGTGAGAGAAGGCAGGTGCCGGGCTCGCCGCAACTACATCAAACCGACTCAGTGCCGATGGCCCAAATTCGCCAGATTTCTTGTGGGTGCGGCGGGCGCACAGCAGCGTTGCACGAACTCTGCGAGCGGCCAACGCAGCAGAACCAGTCGGTCGATGTGCACTGCAGACGCGGCGCTCGGCAGGTCACGCAAGGTCAGCGGCGACAATGCACGAGATCAGTGGCGAGCGACCATTTTTCACTGGCAAGGGACAGACGACCCTGCCTGCCGCATCCGCCCAGTCGACCACATTCGCTCGTTCAGTTTGCCTGCCACGACGAAAGCAATAATGATCTCCGTCAAACTACAGACGAAAGCGCTCAACAAAAAGCGACGACTTTTCGTTGCAACTCGAGCGTGGGTGGCTATTATGTTGGTGGGATTGAACGTAGATCAAATTACGGCATCGGGTTTGTTCGAATTTGGGTCGTAGTCCCGCCCTGTGGCATTAGTTGTGTTATGCATCAGGTTTTAGAGGCATTGCCACCAATTCCATTTTATACAAAACGTGCGGCTGTTCCGAGTGCTCTCTGCGCTCAGGCTGCTCTCTTCTTCGACGACAGATAACCCAGATTTTGTCGGACGAAAGTAAACGTTAATTGAGCGATTGGCTGGAATCTCTGTCGAACGTTCATTGCAAAGGTCACTGGGCCATTATTTCGTACAAAAGGGAGAACGCACTTGGCTTCTGTCGCCCAGTGTTCTCACTGGCACAGTTCTTTGCCAACGCATCAAACGCTCAATTATCTCGGTCCCCAATGCGCAGTACTGGCTTTCATTGTTTCATGCATGCTCTACTTTGCATAAAACCGTTCTTTCTCTCCCCTGTCTCTTCATTAACCTTCTCTTCTGTGTTGTTGTGTTAACGACATGTACAGTACGCGCTATCCATCCATTCACAGACAATTTGTAGACATACAGTACGTACTGTACGTACGCCTTGATAGAAGGGTACGATTCAATTGAGTATCAGCAATTATTCAAATCACTCGGTTACTCGTCTATTGTACTTAGCAGATCGGCTTCGCTGTGCTGCTCAGATGGTTGGTGTTCTCCGTTGTTAGTGTTTGACTGATGGCGCCGCAGTGTAACCGTTCCTGGGCGGATTGTGGTTTTGTGCACGGCTTCTTCACCATCCACCCTGCTGTTCTTATCTTCACTCTCTTTGCTTTCAGAAACTTGTATTTGTTCTGAGACATTCGTGCTATTGCTTCTTTCTCTTGGATCATCTAAGCTTCTGCTTTCATCAAACAGTTCATTTGCTGTATTATTAGTTTTGTGCTCTAGCCGCAAATCCATTCCGAAGATGATACACGGATTTGAACGAGGCGTTTTTTCCTGCTGTCCAATTTTGTCCAACACAGATTCCCCTTCTTGCATTTTTTCTTGCAACTCCCGAATTCGCCTGTCCTTCGCATCAATTGGCGATTCAAAAACGATGGGTTTCGGCTTTTGTACTTGCACTTCGCTAGCGCTCGACTCCGACCCATTGGTCTTGGTTTCAACGTCAGGCTCTGGTTGCTTTTCCTTTTCAGCTGCTTCTTCCCGAGCGTTTTCTTTTTTATTTTTTTGAGACTTTGTCTTTTTTTGCGTCTTCGACTTGTTCTGTTTCGTTGCGCTCTCAACCTTGCTGTTGGAACTGTGTTTCAATTTAGTTCTTTCTGGAAAGAGTAAACTGCGAGAAAATTAGTCGGCAAAAGACTAACCTTCAGTCATCATTTTCGGTGCTCTTGGAACTGTGACACGCTTCGCAGGTTTGTTGGTCGGCTTTGGTTGAGTGGCCGAGTCTGACGCTGAACTAACGTATCTGAGTCGACTTTGTCCGTAGACCCAGCCTGTTTCTTGACTGATGTCCGAGGTGGCTGTCCTGCTTTTGACCGCCGAGTCGCCCCGCACTTGTTTCAGTTGCGGAAGTGCGGCCATGTCCATTGTCAATTCTGTTCCTGCTTCGTTCTTCAGAACAAATGTGCTTGGTGACTGGTAGTATAAGTCTTTCAGCGTTTTCACTTTTTTGCCGTTCAGATCGGTGACAAGCCAGTCGTCATCGTCGCTCTGCACTATCTTGAACAGTTTCTTCAGATCGGAAAGCAGCTGTTTGAGAGTTCTGATTTCGTTCAAGTCAACCAGATATGTGACGCGTTGTACCGCCGTCTCTTCGGACCGGAAAACCGAAATCACCTTTGGAAGGTCGGAGTTATATTTGGAAGCCGGTTTTCTACCAGGCATGGCGGTGCGGTAGTGGTTTACTACAGACCGCCGATGTCTACGCTTTTTAGCAGAGTTGGTCTGGTTGGTTGCCACCACAATCGAACCAGCTTGACAACTGCGAATGGTCTTTGGCGCAGCCAAGTAGCGCTGGCTTCCGTTTGCTCTGCCATTGTGTGACAGACACTCCACCCATTTGCCCGTTGCCTAGATACTGGCGCGATAATTGATGGATAATGTCACTATGCTGTACCACTAGACCGACCATTCAGAAATTTTTCTCCAAGCTACAAAGGAACTCGTGAATCGTGCATACACTGTAAGTATGATACGTAGGACGAAAACGAACGAATTGAACGGTAAAGTGCGGATTTTTTGCACATTTTGAACAAAATCACTTCACTCTGGTAGGGATTCTTTTCTTCTTGCTGCCGGCCTTATCAAACGACTTGCCCAAATCACACAGCTCGCAATTTTCTGGATCGCTACATATTTCTTCGTCTTTGTGCGTTGCTGATGGCACTCGAGATGGTCCAAGTGGACCGGACGCTTGGTGTTTGTTCTTGTCGGTCCAGCCCGTCAAATACTTGCACACCATGCATCTGGGATTGCCACAGGTTTGCACTTTACTCATCTGAGTCAAATCAACTTTCGGGTGTTCAGGTGCATCCTTGAGCAGTCTCTCGAGCTCGCGCTTCCCCTGACTTGTCATCACATAGCCGCTATTCTCCGTTCGAAACTTCGGTTCAACGTTAGTCGGCCGGCTTTTCTTGGTACCAGGTCGTTTACTGTGTCCATGTTTGTGATTGTGTCTTTGCCGTCTACTTTGCTCTTCACAAATTTCGCACGGAGATGACTCGCTTCCACTCGAACGACCACTGCGAGGCGATGGTGGCATTCTCTGATACGGATTGCGGTAGTCCCTAGCCGTTGTACTGCTGATTGCTGAATCGCCGCTTGCCCGTCTGTGTCTGTTGTCGTCACCGCCCATATGGTGCAAACGAAAATCGTCATACGTTTTTATTTCTGATTTTTCTGGGATTCTCCGTCTCCCCGAGCTTCTCTTGTCACGACTTCTGGTTGACCTAGGCCGATTGCTACTTCTTCTTCGATGTTGGTCATCGCTCGAGTAGTAGTCCTCTTGCATTTCACAACCGTAATCAGAGACGGTCCGGTTTCTAGAATTAAGAGAACAAATAAGAGCACATGTGGCATTCAGATACGTATACAGTACGTACATTGTATGGCGGGCGTGCTGGATTTGGACTTGTGTGGTAGTTGGCTAATACAAGCGAGTACGAATAGCACCGGCCGAGTGGTGTTTGTCCGTTTCTAGGATTCACAACTCTCTAATTTGCTTTATCAGTGTTATTAGCATATACGTAGCAGTAACCTGCTGCTCAGTAACTATCCGCTAATCAATACCGTTTTTATAGATTGCGCAGCGGCCGTAGAAAAACTTAGTTTGCAGAGATGGGGTAGGGTAGGTCAGCAATCTACTACGTATTTCGTTTTGTCATTGCAATTGCGTACAATTTACATATAGTACATCACACAATAAGTCTTTTAGGGACCAGTTTTTCCAGCTATGCAGACCGTTTAACATTTGCATACACTTGCATTCTCAAGCCGCATTTTTGTCAATACACAAATAACCTGTACACAACAGCTCGACAGACTCAATGAATGAGCTGAATCCTAATGGTGCGTTAACGTTAACAATTGGAAAGCTCGGCGCTTTTCACTAGCAAAGCAATTGAATATCAGCAGTTCGCAAATATGTCTCGCTAGTAGTCGATTCGTTACGCCAGCAAATCGACCAAATTGTTCCTGTCAGTAAAAAGCTCTTAAAATCAGCAGATTGGGAGAATCAGAAATGGCTCGGTTTACTTGGTCCGATGCCGGAAACAATTTTCTGTCCTTATAGGACAAACAAGATGTTTCCGTAGACAAGGGCAGTCCATGTTCCAGCGAAAACAGTGCCGCCGTGTGCAAATGCAGTCAATCAAGTTGTTTTTGTGAATGTTTCCAGGAACTTTTCAGATCTTACACTGTACAAAGTAATGACTGAGCGCAATTTTCTTGCCGACGTTCTAATCTAGCGTCTTGTGAATTCTTATTTATGCAATGCAACTTGCCTTGATTTATTTTGGCTGGGTGAAGCTTGGCCAAAGGGGCGTTTCAGTACTACGGGGCCGTCCATAAACGACGTCGTCCCAAAATCCCGATTTTTCGGAACCCCTCCCCCAAAATCGCCTTGCGTCGTTTCTTGGAACCCCTCCCCTAAGCCGAGGTCGGTTTCCATTTACCCCCCCCCCCGATAAAAGTGCAGTACATACAGTACTGTCATGTTTTCTTGTTGCCATACTGCGTAATCAATTGAATAAATCCCTACTACCCACTCTGGGACACTTTTCTATATTACGAAACTTTGCATGTATGTGCAAAAATTGAAGATAACACAATCAAAGTTCCAAAAAATTCCGTAAAAAGCGACGTCGTTTTTAGTTAACCCGCTCCCCCTCCTGGTGCATAGTTTATGGACAGCCCCTACTGTATGTGCGTAGATGGAGATGGTTTTCAGCAAAATATCGTCATTTAGGCGGCAGCTACATAGGGGTATGGATGGATGGAGTTTCGAGCGTGCAGTAGCGAAGAGGCAGGCGACTGAGAAAGATTCTCATTAGACTGAGAAAGACTGAAATAGTTTCATTGTATATAACACCCACTCGTCTAACCTCTTTGTCATTGTTTGTTTGTGTAGTGGCAATAAACTCTTCATTTTACAACCTACATCATACATGGAATAGTAGAAAAATTCAAATGGTTTCCATTAAAGTTCTTCAGCAATTCAAAAGTTTTTGGCACTCTAATATTCCATGTGTCTACTTTATTCAGGTCAAATCCTAAACTGCTTAGTTTTCTAAATCCCCTTACGGCGGCAACCCAGTTTTTTTTCATCCAGTACATCGCACATAGGTCACACGCGATTCGAAATCAGTCTTAAAAGGAAACCGACCCGAAGCACTAATGAACCCGATCCAAAGCTCTTCCCTCCTCGAGTGACTCAATCATTTTAAATCTGCTACGTACAATTTAAGCAACATCACTTGGTGCAATTTCTTTGTGTCTTGCTGTTGTATAGATGTCATAAATTTGTCATGTAAGGATTTTCGAACAGGTCAACGATGACAGAAGGGAACAGAATACGATTATGGAAATGCATGTAGGTGGGTGCCTTTTGCGTAGGCCACTGGCTCCTACGATGTTGCAAGAAAGAATTAGATCATTGCTCTGACCTACTGACACAGCCTTTTTGAGGAGAATTTCAATCATGCGCTATGAGATCAAGGCGCCCTCTTTATCATGATCATTTCCATAGTCTCGAATTACATCAGTCATATTTCTCTCGATAACATGGACAGAGCGATAGAAACTAGGTTAAAACGCGCAGAATTGCCGGCGGCGTGGCTGATGTTTGCCCCCGGTGTCCGAGTATAAAAGCGTTCTGCGACCGGCATCTTTCCTTGTAACCGTGACAGTTGTCGCCACCACCTCTTCACTTTTAATTTGTCAATGTGAACGTTAGAGTGTTGCAGGACAACTGTTTTACCGTTATGACCTTTGCCGTTCTCTTTCTCACTACAGCCTTTCTTTTTACATCTGCCGCCCCACCAGGTAACTAACTCTGTTTACACAGCTACCGTACAATATTCTTCTACTTCTCTTTCAAACGGTCCAAAAGACTTGAAGGTTTATTTACGAATCAGAACAAAAACACCATACAAACTCTATTTCAGCCTAAAACCGGTATCAGTACGTAACGGACCCTTTTCTAGTGAAATTGTGATCGTTTAAGGGTTTTTGTTGCTTCAAAGCAGCTTGTTTGATTATTGCAGACCTTGCTTTCCAATCGTTTTTGACTGACCGCATGTTCGCAAGTTGGTCCTCGTTCTCTGTTTGTAAATTCAGATACATAACTAAGGACTTTCCGTTAGGTCTGTTCGGACATTTTTCGGGCGGCCCATTTTATCAATCGTTTTAAAATATGGGTTAATCTAAACACGGAAACAGTTCTTTTTCGTCACAATTAAGATTCATTGGGGCCACATGAACGTCAACGTCCCAGCAGAAAACTGCTCTACAAAAAGCAAAGTCAGAAACGACACAACCTTGCTAAGCAAAAGAATTAGCAAAAGAAAATATGGTACGTACTATTTCGTTAACGATTCAACAAATTATTTCAGATCGACGTGTCCGACGTCAAACGTATGAACGTAAACTGCCAGCCGTACCACAGCCAGCAGCTTTGTACAGTGGACTCAGCCAAGGTCAATCAGTGTATGAACTAAAAAATCAACAAGTATTGTCATACGGGCGCGAAACATCGCAACCACAAAGCAGTTATGGTGATCAGAAGTATCAGCCTAATCCGCAACTGCCATTACTGGAACCGGGTCAGCAGTCAACATACAACAACAATCCTGAACCACAAACTCAACCCATAAACAACTATGACCCACAGCGAACGCAGCCTCAACTACAGGACGGAAATAGTCAACCACAGTCACAAAACGGATATGGTCAGCAACAACCACTGACTCAGCCTCAACCACAAAATCAGTATGGACAGCAACAACCGCAGCCACAACCACAACTGCAGAATGGGTACGGTCAGCAACAACCATTACCTCAGCCTCAACCACAAAACGGATATGGATCAAAACAACCTCAGCCACAACCACAAAATGGATATGGATCACAACAACCGCTGCCACAACCACAACCACAAAACGGTTATGGATCACAACAACCGCAGCCACAACCACAACCACAAAATGGTTACGGGCCACAACAACCGCAGCCACAACCGCAACCACAAAACGGATATGGACCACAACAACCACAGCCTCAGCCACAACCACAACCACAAAACGGATATGGATCACAACAACCACAACCACAGCCTCAGCCACAACCGCAACCACAAAACGGATATGGATCACAACAACCACAACCGCAGCCACAAAACGGATATGGATCACAACAACCACAGCCTCAGCCACAACCGCAGCCACAAAACGGATATGGATCACAACAACCACAGCCTCAGCCACAACCGCAACCACAAAACGGTTATGGACCAGTACAACCGCAGCCTCAGCCACAACCACAAAACGGTTATGGGCCAGTACAACCGCAGCCACAACCACAAAACGGTTATGGATCACAACAACCGCAGCCTCAACCACAACCACAAAATGGTTATGGACCACAACAACCTCAGCCACAACCGCAAAACGGTTATGGATCACAACAACCGCAGCCTCAACCACAACCACAAAATGGTTATGGACCACAACAACCTCAGCCACAACCACAAAACGGCTATGGATCACAACAACCGCAGCCTCAACCACAACCACAAAATGGTTATGGACCACAACAACCTCAGCCACAACCGCAAAACGGTTATGGATCACAACAACCGCAGCCTCAACCACAACCACAAAATGGTTATGGACCACAACAACCTCAGCCACAACCACAAAACGGTTATGGATCACAACAACCGCAGCCTCAACCACAACCACAAAATGGTTATGGAACACAACAACCTCAGCCACAACCACAACCACAAAATGGTTATGGATCACAACAACCGCAGCCTCAACCACAACCACAAAATGGTTATGGATCACAACAACCGCAGCCTCAACCACAACCACAAAATGGTTATGGATCACAACAACCGCAGCCTCAACCACAACCACAAAATGGTTATGGACCACAACAACCTCAGCCACAACCACAAAATGGATATGGATCACAACAACCACAACCACAACCACAACCACAACCACAGCCACAGCCACTTAACGGGTATGGAGGACCGCAACAACCACAACCTCAGCCGCAACCACAAAACGGTTATGGATCAAAACAACCTCAACCACAAAACGGATATGGATCACAACAACCACAACCGCAGCCAACAAATAATGGATATGGAGGACCACAACAGCAGCAAAATGGATATGGACAACCAGTGCCACAACCTCATCCACAGAGCAAAATCCGGTCGCGTGGGGGAAACCCAAAAAAAAAAAAATGGCACTGAGATAAGTAATGAGCATCATAACGGTTACGGTATGTCATTGAACGAACGTGCTGTTGTGCTGTGAGCTCTGCTACGCTTTCGCATAGGTCCTTCAACTCATCCGAACTGCGTTGACACTCACGTTAAATGTGAGTATTTCGTTGCCAATGGTAAATGCACCAAACCGCACTATTCGACGTTCGTTCGTCAGGTGTGTCCAAAGTCATGCGATGCCTGTGAAGGTACTCCTGGTCTCTGATTGCTCTCTCTCTGTTCAACTCAATTTCAGTTAAAACCCTACTCACTAAGGTATCACGAAAAGCACCAAGGTACCGTGGTCAGTGTGTGGGGTTGCATGCGCACTGCATGACCTCTTCCGAGACATCTCCCGTCACACTAAGGTTTACAGTCTTCTGCACTGCTGCCTGCCATTCACTCGTTTTGCTTCCTAACTTTGTCTTCGTTCAGCTTTTTTTCGGTTGTCCTTGGTCTTAGTAGAGTTTTGTTATGTTCAGACAGTTCGAATAGCGGTGGTGCGCCCTACATTTTCGGTCCCCCAACTACTTTCAACGGTGCTGGGAACGCAGGTGGGAACAGCTATGGATCTCAACCGGTTCTAGGCAGCACTGGATATGGTACCACTGGCGGCAAAATACTCCCTGGTTTTCAGGTGCAGCTTTTATCGGCAATTTCCGTGAGTCCTCAGGGACTTGTTGAATGTCTCTGTACTTCACAGATAGCTTGCTCATCTTGCAGATGTCCATTCAACAAGTGAATTCAGAAGGTGGTAACTGTGGTACTCTCACCTTCCAACACTTTAGCCCTGGTTACTGTTCAGGTGTGTCCTGGGGCCTCCAGGCTGTAGCGGCGGTGGTCAAAGAGTTCACGGGTGTATAAAAGACAAGGCACGGAACTGAACTGCAGCCAAGTATTGCTGTTGGCGTATTCAGGTGGCCCAGAGTTGCTTTGTACCACTTTGCAGCCGTCCATGGTCCGCGCAGAACAACTGCTCATGTCCGCGTGCGTGCAGGTGGCACTCAGATTTCCTGGACACAGTAGGGCGTCGCCGGAGCGGCAGTCACTTGGGCAAACAGTTCGTTGAGAGCGAGCGTGCAAATACGGTAGACAGCCAGGATTCCTTGGCTGCAATGAAAACGCCCATGAAGGAAAACCGTGCGGCAAAGGCACCACTGAACCCACCAGAAGAGCCATTAGCTGCTTTATGTTAGCACCAACAACTAACCGCTCAAAAACTAGCTGGGGTGACTGGCGTATAACCTCGGAATCTAATCATTATGAGTTTTCGCCTACAAATAGTTATCATGGTATGTGGGTTTAGGCGTGTTGTGTCTTTAGGATACTCTTTGTAGCTGACCAAAATCCGGATGAATTTAGCACAATTTCCGTCGCCGCCGCCCGAGTTAGAACTGGTATAAGTATTGCATCCTAAATAATGTTAACGAATTCCTAAGTTTTACATTGTTTTCGCATTTCTCTAAAAATAGTGAAATCAATTCACACAGTACGCAACGTACGCAAAATTTGTTTCTGGACCTACTCTATTAGTTAGAACCGTCTGGGAGAGCTAGATACATCGAAACCGATTCAGTTTAGAATACAGTAGGCCATTCGGTACCACCAAAATACAGGGCCTATCCAAACGCGGCAAGGGAAAAGGTACACTTCTACGTATTTAATAGGGGTCAGATATACAATGTAGTTTGAAGCGTGAAGGGATACTGTACTTACTACATTTTCATCTCGGCGTTCCATCTTACATCAGTCTTCATTTCAGGAAAGAAATGACGGTGCTTTTCGACACAGTGCTCCAGTTTGGTATTCATACGAAGCTTTAGTTTTTGCAATATTTTTTTGTATTTATTTCTCTCACCGTTCGTTTCAGTCGTACAAGTAAAGTTATGTTCCTGCTGGTCTTGAGGGATTATGTAAGATTTACTGCTACGAAGAAAAGTGTCAGAGAGATGCTTCATTTAATTGTTTTACCGCATTATGCAGACCTAGCGTCTTGTTTCACACTGCCAGTACTTTGGGCTTGTTTGAGTTGAGTCTCCCCCTCCGATCTAGAGATACGTCAACAGCGTTCAAAACAGCTATGTACGGTACAGATAAAACAAATTTGTAAAAGTGTTGTTTGACTTCGCATATAGTGTTGTGTTGTGAATGATGGGACTAACCAATTCCAAGAACACTTCTAGTGCCATTAACACAGTCGCCAACCAAGACCAAAGACCCAGCGAACAGGCGTACTCATTGATACCGGACGCTAGCCCAGTCACCCAACGAACGTCTCAGCCTCAGCAGGACCAGCGAACGAGCGACCAGTCACAGACGCTGGTGCCGGAAGCAGGAGCTACGGTGGTGCCCAGTGGACCTGAAGACAGAGAACGAGTCAGCCAAAATGCCCACTGGTAGCACTGTGTTGGTGCTGGCTGGGGTGCCCTCTCACCATCTCATGCCGGCAGCGCCTTCGAGCGAGTTTCTGGTGGACCACGGATACCCCTATTACGAGCCACTACAAGGATTGAATGAGAAAAGCTTCACAGTGGGCGCGGTCAGCTTCAACCCTCTGATCAGAGTGTTCGACGTGGAACGGACGCGGCAGCACACAATGCCCAAACGGAGCGAGCGAGCGGTGACTGAGCCGATGCGCCGGTTCCATGTGACGAGACGTTGTACAGGATCGGAGGACACGTCGAGGACATAAACAATCGGAAAACGAGGCGATGGGTGGCTCAGGAACGCCTTGTCCTTTGGAACGACGCACAACCGAGACGCAGACGAACTGCCGCCCAACCACTGACACACCTGTTACCTGCATATTTCTTTGCGTCATGCTGTGTTAGTTGCTTAACTACATGCCTACATACTTCTGATGAGTAATTATAGTAAACAAGAAACGTTTAGAGGAAGAAAATAACAGAGGGAGAAAGTAGCGAAAAACCGTTAACCTACTGTGATTAGGTTTTAGGCCCAAACCATGACATAATCCAAAACTATCAGTTAGACCTTAAGAGTGTTCTGCTAAAGTTTAGTGCAAAAAATTAGTCAAGGGGAGCGGGAGCGCTCACCCGCTTGGAGTTCGGTGGCGGATGTGTTCGGTTCGGAGTGATGATAATGGGTCTCTGAAGTCGGTGGTATACCGATATGGCGCCCGCTAATCGCGGTGCGGGAGTTTGGTTGGTCTGTCTCCCTCCTCTATAGCTCTGTTCAGGGTTGACAGGTTGGGGTAGGCAAAGAGATGGCAAAAGCACGTTCGCGCGGCGCGGAATAGAAAATACAAAAACAGCCAAAAAGTGGTCCGAGAACGGTTTTTGCAACTTCAAGCGCAAATTCTTATTTGTGTTCTGTTATTGATATGAGGATGTGATGCATTTATATGAAACAGAGTGTGAGCTATCGAATAAGATGCACTTTTAATCGAGGTTGCCGCGCCAGCGGTCTCTCTAATAGAAACGTGCGATACGGCGGCCGTTTGCATAACAATCACAGATGGGTGTTGCTTGACTGACAACGTTTTTGTCATAGTTTTGTTTGTACTAACAGTAAAGTTGTGCGATGAGTAGAGTATGAGAGTGGAGCCGAAGAAAGTGGTATTCAACGGGCCATACAAGGAAAGTGTGCGATCACGTCTTAGACTCGTCAACCCAACCCAAGACTACGTCGTTTACAAGGTGAAAGGCACGGCTCCGACACCATAAAATTTCGTCCGGTCTACGGCTACGCCAAACCTAACGGCAGCTCGGCCATCCAGATTACTTGCCTACCGTTTGACCACAGAGAGGACAAAGACAGAATCAGCATCGTATTCAAGACTGTACTCAACCTTCCCAGAAAGCACAACCAAGTTTCTGGCAGAAGATGGAGAAAGAGGAGCTGGACCATTGCAAGCGTATAAGTGTGCCTGTAACCTATATCAGAGAACGCAAAGAACGTCGCAGCTCCGAACAGAGCAGTCACGATCACGAAGCTTGTCTCTGAACGGCGACACACGTCGTATGGAAATCTTCGCCTCTATGAATGAACTGCTTGCACAGATGCAGAAACTGGTGCTCGAACTGCAAACCTCTGATAGAGCAGACAAGCGCGATACTCTAGAAAAGCAGAAAGGAAGCGGACGCAAGGACGACGAGGGCCCACCGAACAGTCGAATGACCAAGGCCAGACGACGAGCTGAAAGTGATTTAGCAGAGGTGTTGGAGAGCACCAATGAGCCAGAAGACAGCAGAGTGGAAGATTCAGAGCAGAGATCCCATGAAAAAGTGCGGCGGAAAGCAGACAAAGCTAGCAAGCAAGAACAGAGCCCGGAAAAGAGCAAACAGGCACAACGCAGTACAGAAGCACCAGCCAAACCCAGAAACCGAGAACCCGAAGGCGACCCGGCAGAAAAGGAGCAGAAACAACGACGTGCTACGAGAAAGGAGGCACCAGACAAAGTCAGAAACAAAGAGTCGGATGAAGAGCCAGAAGAAAAAGACCAAGAGGCCGATCAGGACCACCCGGAGAAGAAGTCACAATGGAGTCACGGTTCACTGAAGAAGGAAGAGAAGGAAAGTGCAGCGGCCGACAAAAAGAAGACCACCAGTTCGCCCAAGAAAGTTAAATCAACAGCCGAAGATCTACCAAATGAATCTACAACTGACTAACTGATCAATTTGCCGCACTGATTACTCGTCACATCGCAATTACTTCACCAGAATAAAGTCTTCTAAATTATTGTTCATACATACATACTTAAACATGTAATGCTCAACTGCAGTACTGTATAACACACATGCCAGCCACCGCCACTTCAATATTGAAGGTAAAGCCTAATTATACAATATACAGGGTGTGCCAAAAAACAACTCAGCAGATTTTTCACTGTAGCAACCGCAAATCTCAACCGATTTGAATGAATCTTTTTTTAATCGAAAGATAAGTAGATCCTTAAAAGACTGCTGAAATTTTCATTAATGTCTCCGCTTTAGTTCCTGACATATTGGCTCTCAAAATCAAAACCAGAAGTGATTTTGGCAGTGAACAAGGGATTTTTTATTATTCTGCACTTTGTATCAAACGGATTCCTGCTACTTTTCCAGAGCCTCTTGGAGGCTTTACAGGTGACACAGAAACTCCGTTACTGGTGACACAGAAACGGCAGCGTCAGTACGTAGTCACAGTGATGACCAAAAGGACAAAACACTTTAACTTAAAAGTAAAAGCAAGCATCATTAAATGTTTATATGTAAAATATGGGTATCAAATATCTAGCAATTCATAATCTAAGTTCGAAAATGTACCAAGAAAAATTGAAAGCAGATATCACAATTGACTAAAACTGTACATGGTATACTGTATCACAAATCCAAACGGTTGAAGGGTGTTATCATATGCGGATGCGGCATAGGTAGGCACAAAGCTGCCTCCAGTGCTATACATCAGCCTGTAAGTGAAGTTTACGAAATACGTGCATGCATAGTGCATGTAAGTGCGCAACTGCTCTTAGAACAGGCACTTGTGCAGCTAAAATGCGACAATCTGATGAGATGAACGCAGCAAAAGCACAGACGAAAACTCCGTAATCATAGCCATTCTGTTGTTGTGGAACTTTTGGAAAGACAATATGAGTCTATTGTGATGGCGGGATCTCATACCGTTGCCGAATTGCCGGCGTTACCGATATGCAAATTTTTTTTTGCACGCGATGATGTTAGGATTTGTTACTGTGCATGTTTTTCCTAATTTCCAATTGTTGGAAAGCATTTTCCATTTTTTATATTTTCCATTTTCCAACTTTCCAACTTTTTGG